>PVJA010011677.1:0-53971 GCA_004027025.1 Myocastor coypus | reverse complement strand
GCCCAGGTCCCTTGAGAGGCCTAATGCTTCCCTATGGCCAGGCCTGTAACCACTGCTGGGCCAGGCACCTTGATCCACTGAGCACAGGGGATCTGGGACTTATTATCCTCCCTTGCTGCATCAGTATCCATATAGCCCCTTGGCAGGACAGGAGTCCCCATCTGGTGGCCAGATCAGCACATATCTTGGCCACATGCAGGTCAGAGCTGCTGAGGATGACCAGGGCTGCTCAGAGGAGCATTGTGGCCACAAGAGTGACAGTGGCGGCAAGCAGAGCACCAGGGTTGCCCCTGACTGATCCCAGTGGGGGCGTGCTATGCTGGCACATGGCTGGCTATTCTCCAGCAAAGGCGAATTAAATGCCCACTTTATCCTAATGGCCTCAGCGCAGAAACTGGGTTTCTCTTCTATAAACTGACCTCAGTATCTGCAGAGAACATTTCTAGAAAAGCAAGAATAGAACTGACCAAAATGAAACACGTGCCCAGGTTTCTCTGGACTCCATTCACTCAAAGGAGTAAAAGCAGGGCCCTGATAGTGCCAGGGAGCCCCGGAGAGCAGCCCAAAGGCTGGCGGGCTGGGCTGCAGATGCACGAGGGCTGGCTGCTTGTGAGAGGGATAGGGGACAGGCCACCTGCATGGGGAGGAAGGGTCCTTCCAAACCTTGAGAGGCACTAGTGAGTGGCTGTGAAAGGATTCAGGTGGCAGCTGGCAGTAGTGGGCAACAGATGGCCGAGGCTCCCAGGACCCCTGGCTGCTGGTGGTGACAGATCAGAGCTGTCCAACTGGGAGGCCCCCCACAGGTGCTGGTCATGAGCCTGGGGACCAGTGCAAACCAGAGCCCTGTTCCCAGGTAACAGTCTCCTCCTGGAGGACTCTGCCTTGCTTTCCACCACTGCCAAGTCCCACCTTTCCCTGTGGCTCGGAAAACAATCTGGGGCATTTGGAGGTGGGGTGGGGAGAAAGGGCTGAGCGACTTCACCAGGCAGGCTCTACTTCTCCATGGATGCCTGGAGAGGACAGCGTCTGACCCACTTAGAGGGGAACACGGAGACAGAGGAACGCTGGGCGTCTGCTCTGAATCCACAAGCAGAGGGGAGGGAGCCCTGTGGGTCCTGGATAGCCCAGCCCTGAGCAGGGCAGCCATGCTATAGCAGCCTTTATTAGAAAGAATCTAGTTTTAATAACAGCAAATAGGCACCCTGAGTTGAGTCAGCTGTTCAGGTCTCTGAGTGGGAAGTGTCTGCGGGAATGCATGTAATGGGACTGCAGTCATGGAGCCTCTGTGGCCCCTTCTAGCCCAAAGCTCCGCACTGGGCATCCAGGCTCTGAGTGCTGACAGATGGGGGTCTGTCTGCTTCGGGCTCAGAATCTGAGGCCACACTGCTCGCTGTCCCAGCAGTACAATGCTTTGGCTGCCTCACTCCTTTGTTTTGGTCCACTTGCTGCTGACAGGGCTGGGGGCTCCAGGGAAGCTTTCTGCCACCCAGGAGATGCGTTGTTTCTCATTTTGCACAGGTGGAGCTTCCCAGAAGGTAGGAGGGTAGAGGCTGATGTAGAAAGAGGGGTCCCCTCCCTGTGTGCACCAAGGGACCACAGCAGGCACATGGCCAGGTGAGGTTGCAAGGATCTCAAATTGGGCACCCAGGATGGACCCCTGGCACTGCCACTGTTTCTGGATGTGGTTGAGGTCATTACCCTGACCTCCTGGCTGGCCTTTAGAGGGGCTTGGTAGGAGGCTTCTCTTGGAATGTCACACCCAGCTGAGGAGACAACGAGGGTGGTTCTCACCATAGCTCTTACTGCAGCCTCAAACAACTGCTCAGTGGGGCTTGTTCTTGTGTGCAGCATAGATGCCTGACCTGCACATCAGAGGGAACAGGTGAGGGTCAGTGAGGCAGCCAGGAGGTGCAGAACCAGCCACCACAGCCAAAGCCCTCTGCTCTCACTTGGGGCTGACCTGGAGTGGCTGCCTGGGGGAATTGACTGAAGACCAAGAGGGCAGGGTCAGCCCGACAGCCCGACCTGCTCACACTCACTTGCAGGAGCAGCAAACAGACAGTCTCCTTGCACATCTGAATTCAGAAGCCTCTGAAATCCAGGTATCCCAAACTGAACAGCCCGGTATCCCCAGGATATTTGGAGGAGCACATCAAAATCAGCACTTACACTTGCCATTCACATTTTGACATTTTCCCTGGACAAGTGGCTATTTGCAAAGTCCCTTAACCCACTAAGTCCCATTCTGATAGCCTAAGAGGGCTGGCCTGAGGCTCCTCGGGAGAGCTTGGGGGCCTGCAGTCTCCCAGCCTCATTTCAACAGATGGCAGAACAAATTCCTAATTAAGCCTGAGAAAGCTTCCGGCTCAGCACATTTATTCATGGTTTTCTGGTCCCTTTGGTACTCATTCTTCCCCTTTGTCTTCCTGGAACCCACGCCAGCTTATTGCCACCCTGAGCTCCCTACTTGGCTCTTGGAAGGGCACAGCCCTAATCTGGGGAGAGGGAAGAGGAGGGCATGTGGCAGGCAGGGAGACGGAAGGGAGGGCCGGGGGACGGGCCACACAGCTGCTTTTCAGAGGCAGAAAGGAGAGTTGGCTGCTGACAACTTTGCAGAAACTTGAGAAGACAAGCAGGCTTTTGAGACCCTTGCCTATACGGCATTCCAGAAAACCTGGTGTGTGTGGGGGCTTGGTTCAGGGGAGGGATGCCCGGGGTGGGGTCCAGCCCCTGCTCCAAGTTGGCCTGAAATGTCAGCAGGTGGGCTGAGGATGCTTATATGAACAAGGCTGCTCACTTGGTGTCATTTGGTGGCTCTAGGGAGCAGTCCGTAACCTCCCTTCTTCTCCCCTGCTGATGAGCCACAAGAGATAACCACATCCAGTCTAGGAAGAGAAAGGCCCAGACAGTGCCACTGCTCCAGCTGGGACTGAGCCCTGGCATGCTGTGGCTCAGTTACTGAACCAGGCGGTCTTCCTTTTTTTTTTTTTTTTTTTCCCAAGTGGCTATGCTACTGGGAGTAGCACTTTCCAAGCTCAGGGGTCTGAGTGTCTTATGGAGAAAAGTGACTTCTCGTACTGTCGCCCACAGCAATTCCCTGCAGGCTCCTGACATTTGATTGTATTTCAGATCAAAGCGACAGAAGAGGCAAATAGCTGCAAAGACAATATGTCAAGACAGCGAGAGCACCACCAAAAGACAAGCGCCCATGACTTCACAAGCTGGTCTCTGCCCAGGCACCTGCTTTACCCAGAGCTTCCCTTGGGGCCATGGTCACCTGGCACTGACTGCTGCAGGGGGCTGCCCGAGGGCTTGGGAACCTCAGGTGGGGGTGGGAGTGCCTCTAATGGCAGGGGCTTGGAGATGGTCCACTTGTAGTGGCTGGGGCTGCCCTGTGGGAGCGGGGGTTGGGGGCAAAACAGCACCACATCACAAGTGGGCAGACCACTGCCAGGAAACAGCCACAGTAAGTTTTCCAAAGCTCTGGGACTGCTGATTCCACTCTGAGCCACACTCTGGGGCAAGAGCAGCTAGAAATGGGCACAGGCTATTGGAAGGCATCCTCTAGGACTCTGGAGCTACTGGAATTTGGACCGAAGTCTGAGATTCCAGTCCAAGGTGACTTTTATTTGCTATTAGCTACCTCCTTTCCCTTTCATAAGCTTCTACTTGAAGATGAATGAATGTATCACTTGCTAGATGCAGAGAGGAATGGGTTGCACTCCCCATACTACCAAAGTCACTACCTGTCATTACGCAGCAGCCAGCCCCCGCTTGCCTGACACGGGAATCCACCACTTTACCATTCTGGCAAAAGCACGTGCATCCCTCCACCCAGGCCCCTTATACCTGTCCTCCTGGGCCAGGGGATGAGAACAGGGAAGACCTCAGCTTTTGGGTCAGGACTTACCAAGCCCCTTCTTACAACTTCTGTAGTAGATAGGGCAGGGACCAGGTTTTCAGGGCTGCACCCCAGCTGCAGGGACTGGCAGGGCTGGGGCATCAGAGTGAGGCTGGGAAGGGGTGGATGAAGAACATCCTTCTCCAGATCCTGCTCACCCAGAAAACCCCTGGAGATCACCAGGGCTCAAAAACACAGAAGCACAGAAAAAGAAGGGCAGTCTGTGTTTCTTGCCCCTGCTGACCCCAATTTCTGGACACAACCCCTAGGGACATCTATCCCAACACCTGCCCCCAGGGCTCAAGTGAACCTCGTGGTCTAAGTAACAAGTTTTCATTTCTTCCTAGTAGTCACGTTACCTTACCCCTGGGCTTCGGAACTGGGAAGAAATGGGAGAGTACCCTGTTGGTGATCAGAAACTGTGGATGGGGCAGGCCAGGAATTCTGCCCACCATGGCCCCAGACAACGTACTCTCATGGGCCTTGTCAGCACCTGAGAACTGACCTTGGTGCTGTTTTTGTGTCCTTATGAGGATGGACTGAGAGCAGAAAGAGGGTACTGGCTTGGTGAAAACATGGCCCTCATGGAGCAGAGGGAGCCCCAAGGCAGCCAGCTCCCAGCTTAGGGCTATATGGGGACTAGAGATACCTGGATGGAAACTCCTCAGCACATCCCCCCACCTCCCTGTCCAGGTCCTGCAGGAAACGAGGGCAGTGGGCACTTGGTTCTGAGGAGGAGAAGTGGGTAGGAAAGGAGTCTGGGAACAACAAGAAGATTCCATGCTGGGGGCAGGGCAGCTCCTAGTACTGGAACTTGCACAGTGGGTTTGGGTCCTCTCTCTAGACAGCAAAGGTCTCCTCTGCTTTTATTATTTTTAAAAATGGCAGGAATGGCTTTTATCCTTATCCCTGCTCCTTTTTGAGACAGGCTCCTGCTAAGTTGCTCAAGTGGTCTCAAACTTGCGATCCTGTTGTAGCCTCCTGAGTGCTGGGCTTACAGCTGTGTGCTACCTCACCTGTTTTTTTTTTTTTTTTTTTAATATGGGGATCTCAGCATGTTGCTCTCACTAGCCTTGAACTCCCAAGCTCAAGTGATCCTCCTGCCTCAGCCTCTTGAGTGCTGTGACTATACAAGACCCATTCTATCCATAATACCCAGGCAGCCTTCTTTGTTGATTTTAGATACAACAAAATAAGTGTCTGACAGATGCCCAGGGCATACACTGGCTGACGGAGGGGTAGGAGCCCCACACCTCTTGTCCTTGGCCCAGTTACATAAGTTCTCTCAGGTGGCTGGCTGGGCTGGTATGGTGGAGGTGAATGCACTCCCTATGACTGACCTGCTTTAGCGGGAAGGTACCCACTGCAGTGGAGGACAGTGGTGCTTGCATGTGGCGTGTACTGGTCAATTAAACTTGCTGTGGATGGCCTGCCTTCTCACGTCTGCGGTCCAGGGCATTGAGTGGCTGTCACCGCAGCCCACTGGGCTTCATAGCTCTGCCACATGGTGGAACCACAAGAATGCAGAGTGCTGCTGCTTCTGTGCCCTTCAGGGCGCATGGTCTACTCAGACCAACCTGTGGGTCGATGGGAACCCAGCAGGGGGCATGGGGAGTCAGCAGATGGGATTCTAGCCCAGCTCCATCTGTGCAACATAACCTTGAGGAGGCCACTTCCCTTCTTTTAGGTACTCAGTTGCCCCATCAGAGAGGGGCAGGCAAAGAACCTTGCCTCAGCCCTGCTTTCCGGGAAGGTTGGAAGACCAGGCAGGCTTTGTCAGCAATACCCAGCCAGCTGTGCTGGGAGCCTGCTTGACCCCTCAGAAGAAGAAGAGCAAGGGATACAGGAGGAAGGATAAGAACGGCCACGTTTCTCACTCACCGATCCATCTCATCAAAGAGGTGAGGATCTGTAGGTACTTGGTCTTCTGGACATCAAAGAAGGTGAAGGGTCCCAGGAGGAGTGTGAAGATGGCCTGGGAGAGAAGAGCGGTGAGAGAACACAGGGTGATTGCACAGGGCACGGCACCATGGAGTGCACAGCGCGTGCACATAGCCCTTGCTCACAGGAAAGGAGGCCCCATGCTAACCCCAGAGCATGCCTGGCCAGCCGAGGCTCTCTGGGTTCAGCTGCCTCATGAGGTCTAAATGTCAAGGGCCAGGGTGGGACAGGAGGTCCAGAGCCCTGGCTCTCTGCCTTGGTACATGCTTATTGTTCAGATGCTACTGCACTTCCAGGAAAGGATGCCACCCCTTCTAACCTGGTCTCTGGCAGGCACTGGGTCCTATACAGCACTGGCTGTGAGTGAAGATTAGGTACAAAATGCCACCAAGATGAGGAGCCAAGGGGATCACGGACATGCCCTCACAACTACTGGGAGGAAGGGACCTGGTAGGGAGGGCAGATGGGGGCTCTGCTAAGACAGCTCAGGAGAAAGGATGCCCCTCCTGAATGGCTTGGAGAGAAGCATTAATCAAGAAGCCACTCATCAGTCACAGTCTCGGCTTAAGTGGCAGGGAAGCCGAGAGCCAGGAGCCAGACTTCCAGTGTGACTGGCTCAGAGGCACATCTTGGCTTAAGGAGAAAAGGCGCCACACCTAGAAAGGCGGGGCAGAGGAGAAGGGAGCCAGGTAGGGAGATGGGTGCTGTGTCCTGGTCCTTCTCAGCTGGCTGCTCTTGAAAGAAGAGGTGCAAGTATATGCTTAAAAACAAAAGCAAAAACAAAAACAAAACAAACCTGGCAGCAAAACTGTCTTAGAAAATGGATCTGTAGGACCCTCTCCGCAGAAGTCAGGGCGAACACAGTCACGGAGAGAGGAGTAGGGGGCAGGCTTTCGGTGCCACACTGGTTGCTCAGGAAGCAGAGGAATTAAAGGCTGCTTGCTGGAGTTAAAGAGGATGGTACCATTTCCAATCTGCTACTCGGAAGCAGGAGAGGCAGCAGACCTTATTAACATTTACACTGTGCCATTTTATCACGTTAATGCTAATGACACTCACCAGAGCTGCAGCAGAAGGCACAGAAGCCTGAAGGTGGGGAGAGGACCCGCTGCAGGGAGGAGGGCTCTGGCCCTGCACTGTGGGTGAATTCATCACAGCTGCCCAGCCTGGGGCCAGCCCCGTGATAGGCAGGCAGGCGGAGCTGGAGCAGGAGGGGGTGAGCCCGCCCAGTCCCCACCACTGGGAGAGCAGGATGTGGGGGAAGCTGTGACCTCTTATCCAAGTCCATTATCACTGTGAGATGAATGACAGAAGGACTCACGCGCTGCTTAAGGATAAGGCTCTAATTAGCTGGGGTGGGCAAAAGCGTCCTGGCAGCCACCAGGGCCAGATTTCTGGAAAGAGCTTTCTGCTGGGGTCCTCCGAACCAGCCCTCCTTCCATTCAGTATAGAGGGAACAAGGGTGTGCTCCTGGCTAAAGCAAGGGCAGTCCCTCTACAGACCAAGGGGCAGAGTTGGGATGCAGTAGCTAACACACAGGCAACAGCCACCTCTGGGTGAGCCAGTCTGTATGCAGCACCATCAGTAAGTCATTTAGGAAAATTACCACTTCAGGGGAACTTTCCACTGATGAATTTCTCTTTTGAAGGATGGAGAAGGGGATGGCAGGTGGAAGGATAAATACAAAGTCATTTGCCATCAACATTTCCAGACAATTGTGGTCCCCCCTCCCAAATTGGCCTCTTGCTGTGCCCAGGGGCTTGGGTGGTTCACCTCTGACCCTTGAGCCATTGGAAAACTCTAGCTTTGGGGGAAGAACTCTTGCTGGATGGTTTACGCACGAGTCAGATCTTATCTGAGAGACCTAGTAATGACTGGTCTCCAGAGGATTGCATGATGTTAAAAAGGGCAGGAGAAGCAGAACTGTCCCCAAGGTCAGCAGAGACTCCTGCAACTGCAGACGTCAGGAACAGCCCTCTGCGGTGCTTGTTAGAGGCCTGCCTTGTCTCCACCCTGCTCTCTTTCTCCTCAGGGCTTTTGTGTCAAAATTGCAGGACAAGCAGACCCCACTGTGTAAAGCTGGAGGGAAGGAACCCTGTCTGCTAAGGGCATTCTTGAGCAAGAGGCTAGGCACACACTCCTCTAAGAGGCGCTGATCAAGAACTAGGAAACTGTCACATAGAGTCTGCACAAAGGTCCACCCCCATTGAGGTTTCTTGCTCCCTGTCCTAGCACAGCAGGGGACAGAGGTTCTTTGGAAGATCTGACCAACAGTGGTGACACCCACAGCTAGACAGATGTTGGGATGTTTCCTTTCGACACCAAGAAGCACAGACCAGCCACTGCACACTGGGCCCAATGAGTCGCAGCCACAGCCAGACTGCTAAGCAGCAGCCTTGCACCAGGTGTGAGCTCAGGCATGGGGGAGCCCAGATGAAGATGGAGACCTGGGGCTGGGGCTAATTAAGGAACAGGTGTCCTTGGCAAATTAGTTGGAGCCAGAACTCAGCAACCGCAGGAGTGGGCATCAGAGTGACAGAGGAGAAAGGACAGGAGTGGCAGTGGTTGCTGAAGTCTTTGATTCAATTTTTCTTTTCTTTCTTTTTAAAATGTATTTTGTATAGGGTTTCACTATGCAGCTCAGACTCAGTGATCCTTGCTTTCAGCATCCCCAGCACTGGGATTACAGGCATGTGCCATCATGCCTGGTCTCAGTGGCTGGCTCAGTGCACCCTGGGGCAGGGCTGGCATGGCATGTGGTCCTGGGGATTTAGCCCCTGTCCCTGTGCTTGCCTGAGCAGGTGCTCAGTTTGCTGAGCTATCTCACTGGTCCCAAAGTCTTTGAGAAGGGGGGCTTTTCTGTGTTAGGTTTCTGTGGCTGCTATTACTTGGGCTGAGGCATGAGCCCCAGTCTCCTGGTGGCCTGGCAGGAAGGTCCATCTCTGAATGCTCATCAGTCAGATGTGGCACTTCATGTTTTCTTTTTCCTTCTTAAAAAAGATGAAGTAAAAAGCCAAGAGATAGTCTATCCTCTTGGGTCTTCCAGTCTAGCTCATGTGACATTATAAATTAGCTGACTTTGGACCAATTTTCCAACCCCCAAATGCCACTGATCAGTTCAAATTCAGTCTCTCTTCAAGGACTCTTGTCACCTAGCTCATTACAGGAGGCAGGGACACCAGTCGCTGTAGCCAAATGTGTTTTTAAAAAAAGAATGACTCTTTGATTTCTGATGAAATCTTCAAACGAGACTCTGGAAGTCAAGTCTGGGACAGACCTGGGGAAATGGAAACGGGGCCACTCAGACAGCTCTCTTTCTGGGCCAGTGAGCTTTGCTGTGCACCAAGGGCCCCATGGCCTCCTTGCCAGAGGCTGGATGGACACCGGGTAGCTCATGTTCGCAAGGCGTGGCAGACAGTGCTTGGCCATAGGGTCTGGCTCACAGGGCTGCCTGCCCTCCTGGGCACCCCCCCCCCATGCAGACAAAAGGCTGCTCAGGCTGTGGACGTCCAGCCATCTCCAATTCCTTCCCTACCCTCTGTGTTAAGTTTCTGTGGCTGCTATATCCAATTAACCACTCACTGAGTAGCTTCAAATCCCAGAATTTAGTTAGGTGTAGTGGGTGACTTAGGAGGCTGAGGCAGGAGGATCACTGCAAGCTTGAGAGTAGCCAGGGCCACACAGTGAGTTCAAGGCCAGCCTGCACTATGCAGTGAGACCTTAGTTCAAAAGCAAGCAAATAAACTCCAAAATTTACTCTCTCCAAGGCCAGAAGTCCTGCAGCTAGCAGGACAAGGACCCCAACAGCAGCAACCCCCACCCCACCCCAGGCATATCCTGTGCATGTGTGGAGGATGGAGCTGGCAGGAACTGCACTGCTCCAGCTTCTGCCAGGACAGGACCAATGGCACAGAGGTCCTAGTAGAGGCCAGAGATTCCTGATGCAAAACTCAACCCTCTGTCCCCGGAGACAGGGGGACACCCATCTTCAGAACCAGCGACTGAAAGAGACTGTAGTGGGCTGAGCACGTTGATTCCCTGGATAGCACTGGCTCTACTGAGACCCACAAGTGACATCTGTGTATGGGAGGCTGAGCCACTGACCCCAGCCTCCACTTTTCTCTTGGACTGGTTTGTGGACTCAGCTGCTCAATCCTAGAATGGGAAAAGGAAATGCTGTGCTGCTTCAGAGAGCAGATCTTCAAATCTAGAACTCCTCACTCAGGTCTGTTGATCTGGTCTGGGCCGCTCACGGAAGGCAGGCGCCAGCTCCACTCAACTCTGCTGAATACAAATGGGCCCAGCACTGGTAAAATGTGGTGTCCTTTGCTTAGTTGTCCCAATGATAAATCACAACCAAGTATGAACATGAGAACAGAAAATAAAGCAGTTTAGGGCTGGGGAGATAGCTCAGCAGAATAAACACATGCTTGGGCAGCGCAAGGTCCCCATTTGATCAGCAGTACAACAAAAAACAAAGCAGCTTGACACCTAACTCGCTGTACCCTAGTTTTTATGCATATTTACCTGGTCAGAAAAACAAAATAAAAACTTAAAGTGGTGCCAATACCAAATTAAACACCCTAGTTTAAGAGGCTGTAAAGTCTCTGGGTGCCACTGCCTGCCTGGCTTCCATCTCAGCCACTCTTGGCCCTGCCATGCCCCTGACTGTTGGCATCCTATCAGAGCTGTCCTGTGAATATGTCACCATGCAACACCACAGGCCCTTTGCATACACAAAACCCTTGCACAGATATCTTTGGTTCTTATGCTCTTCTACACAGTGATCAGGAAGGTGAGAATGCCATCTGTTTACTGATCAAGAGGCGGAGGTACTAAAGAGCCAGTCCTAGGGCAGAACAGCAGCAGGAGGACAGATGTTCCTGACCCTAACACTCTACACTGATGCACAACACATCTGTCCTGTGAAGTACCCTGTTCACTTTTGACACTTCCTGTCCCCATGTCAGGTGAGCTCCCACTCTCATGCCTCTACCTTCCTGACTCCTCCTGGCAGACGATCTCCCTCTTTACTTTCCTAAGCCCCTACCTTCCACAGTCTGCTCAAGTACCAGCTCCTCTGTAGTTATTTTCAGCCTCCCTGGGGGCTCTTGACTGAAATACCAAGTAGACAGTCAGTGCCACAGAACTTTGCTCTTGTTGGGAACAGGGAGCTGTTCCCCTGCATGGGTTCCTTGCGCATCTCCAAACAGTACAGTACTCTGAGGACAAGGACCAAATCCTCTTTGTGTCCCAGCATCCAGGAAGGCCTCCATGCACAGAGACATATGAACCAACAAGTACATACAGGGTATGTTAAGTTTGGTGGGGGCAGTTCCAGGGGGAACCAGTTCCTGGAGCACAGGAAGGGGCAACTCCAGTCTTGCAGATTTGCCCTGTACCCCTTTCCAGCTACTTGTCACAGGCTGTGGCTGAGCTGGCAGAGAGCAGAGCATGCAGCCACACACAAGTACTCCTGCTCTGCCTGAAAATAGTTCACTGTACTGTGGAAAATCCTTCCCACCTGAGGGCATTGTGGGTGCAGCTTGGTGATGGAGTGCTTGGCCAGCACGCACAGACCAGTTGTGGTGAGCCCGTGGCATATGTGCCGCAGCAGGCTGCTTGTATTTGTGAAAGGCTCACCATCACTGTACTGGGCCCTGGGTTTCACCCCCACCAACACACACACACACACACACACACACCAACATGCTTTGATTTACCATGAGCAGATCAAGTAAAAACAGCACAGGTCCCTATTTATCTCCTCAAGGGAGTGTCATATTCGCTTGTTGTGAAGGGGAAGAGAAGCTAGAAGAGCACAGGGCACTCGGCGCCTGGCTCCAGTGGCATCACCCAGGGAACCCACAAAGGAAGGAATTCCTCATGGTCTGTGACCATGCTGCAAATCTACTTGGCCCCCAGAAGAGGTGATGTCTGAGAAGAAACCTGACAGGATAGCCTAAAGGGCTTCTAAGGGGTAGCTCTTCCCACACCTACTCTTTGGGTTCACAGTTAAGGTTGGCCACTAACTACGCCTTTGCCTATGAAACAAAAGGAAAATCCCAAAGCCTGTCTCTCATCATCTCTTCTACTGCTCAGCAGAGGCTGAGGCTTTTGCAGCTTTTAACTCAAACTTAAAGTTTAGTGAAGCTCAACACACAATTCCCTCTCTTCTCAAGAGAGAGTCTGGTGCTTGGAGGAATGAGAAGACGGGAGCGAGCGTAATGCAAAGCTGAAATGCTGGCCACAGGCAGAACAAATATCTCAGACCATTCTGAACAATGACATATCCAAGCCAGCTCCTAGAACCAAGTGGGGCACATTAGTCACCCTCTGTGACAACAGTGATGAGCACCTGAGTGAGGCAGCCCAGTCAATACCTTGATGACCTAGTCAGGGTGGGGCCCTCTGGCCCTCCCAGCCCTTCATCCCAGAGCTGTAGACACAAATGCCAGTTGGTGGAAGAAGTGTAAAGCTGTGTCCACAGTGTCCTTCATCTCTGGAGCTGAGAGGAGGCTGCTTGGGCCTGAAGGAGAGAGTGCTTGGCTTCGAGGGCCACTCTGAACAATAATAACTGGGCAGTTCTCCAAATGAGAGTTTGAAAGCAAGAGTTGTTTTGTGTTTGGTGCCTGCAGAATAGTGAAGCAGAGCTTCTCAGAGCTAGCAATGCCAGTACCAGCAGCTTCCCTTCCCTCCACCCCTCAGCTACCTGGGTCTCAAAGGGGCAGGCCAGCAGCCCCCAGCTCAGAACCTTCTTACTCCAGGGATGGAGTGTGGGTGGGGCAACCTGCATTTCCCTTTAATTTAGCAAGGGTGACACAGGCATCCCTGCCATAAGGCAACAAGTCTTGGATGGCTAAATGGAGCTACCCTAAACATGGGGATCTGGGGACACTGACGACAGAATACAGCTTGGGGCTCAGAAGGTCTAGGGAGCAAGTTTAGACAGAGATGGCTGCATGCTTGCCATACAGCTGAGCTTCCTGGAGGCTGTTTCATATGACAAGCGGTGGAATGCCCAGCCTAGGAGGCTGCTTTTGCTGGGTGCTAAGGGTTAAGAGCTAATTGGGGTTAATAGCAACTCAGCATGAACCCATCACTAAATGGGATCTGAACTGGCAATGTGTCCTTGAAGTGCAGTAAAGAAATGTTTGAAGATTCTATTTTTATTTCTCAAGTGGCTGCAAACATTTCAGTTTGGGAGTTTTAATTTTCCTAACTCCAATTACAGCTTCTGGGGGTTCATCCCCCTAAGCGAGGTGAGCCTGGAGGCAGCACAGGATTGAGGTGCCACAGCTTTGGGTCACGCTGACAACATGCAGATTACATTCTGATGCCCCTGATAACTGTGATCCCTGTTGAATTACTGACCTTACGTGCACATAGATGATATTCATCAGCCGCTAGCCTTGGCTGCCTGACCCCTTAGCACTGGCATATACCAGGCAAGCATATCACAGCCCAGCCATCTGGGAATACCACAATATTGAAGCCAAGCGAGACTTCTATGTGCAAGATGTTAAGTGAATGTCATTCACCTACACCACTTTTTTTTTTTTTTTTTTTTTTTTTTTTTTTTTTTTTTTTTTTTTTTTTTTTTTTTTTTTTTTTTTTTTTTTTTTTTTTTTTTTTTTTTTTTTTTTTTTTTTTTTTTTTTAGCCAGGATCTTGCTACATTGCTTAGATTGGCCTTAAACTCCTAGGCTCAAGGGATCTCCCTGCCCAAGCCTCCTAAGTAGTTGGGACAGCAGGTGTCTGACTAGGCCTGGCTATGATACTGTTCTTATTTGATATCCTTTGCCTCCACCCAAGTTCAGAGGCACCAACTTGACAGAACCATCATCCTTGGATTGAACCTTGTTTAGCCAAATGGCAGGACAAGAGGTGTCATGCCACCAGAGTGTCTGAGTCCTGCAGAAGGATTATGTATTCACAAAAGAACATGTAAGGAGCTTTCATAAATGCTCTCCCCAAGAAAGAGAACAGCAGTGACCCTCCTGAAGTCTTGCCCAATGACAAGCTTGCTCTGAGAACTGGAGTAGCCTTGTTGTGGGAGAGGGAACTTGCACCAGGACAAGCTGTCAAGCTCTAGACATCAACCCAGCCATAATGGAAATACTACAAGCTTTCTCTTGCTAATTATTACACCGCATTTACCAGATATGAAAGAGGAATCAACGGACAGAAGGAGGCTGGGCTGCTTCTCTCAGCACACTGACCTACCCTCCAGCACTGATGAGGGAGATGTGCTGTTTAAGGGAGTTACTGGGTTTCAGTGTTCCTGGTTCTACCCCACCCTCCCAAACTCTGCCCTTAGAAGGTAGTAGGGAGATGAATGGATGGAAGGAAAGACAGAGATTTAGATGACTGAAGACAAAGCCCGATGGCTAATAGATGGGCCATTTTTTTTTTAAACACTTTCTTTTATTTATTTATTTATTTTTTTTTTTTCTTGTTTCAGAACCTTTTTTGTTTATTCACTCATTTTTATGGCCGGCTCAGCCCACCCCAAGGGCAGGGCTGGCATAGCATGTGGTGCCGGGGATCGAACCGCGGTCCCTGAAGCCACCCAAGCTTTCCCAAGCAGGCGCTTTAGACCACTGAACCATCCCACTGGGCCCCTAGATGGGCCATTTTAAAGTGTATACCTCTAAGCCGGGCGTGGTGGCGCATGCCTGTAATCCCAGCACTCGGGAGGCTGAGGCAGGAGGATCGTTGTGAGTTCGGGACCAGCCTGGGCTACAAAACTGAGCTCAAGGCCAGCCTGAACTGTACAGCGAGACCTTGTCTCAAAAAGACAAAAAAAAAAAAAAAAAAAAAAAAAAAAGTATATACCTCTTGTGCATTAGAAGCCTAGAAATTTTGCTCTTATCTCACTGCACTCTTCAGGAGAAAAGCTCATTTGTATGGTGCGAGGAGATGACACATCTGCAGCATTCAGCAAATGCAAGTCTGTGCTCACTAGAGGACGCCAGGGTCCAGGCAGAGGCAAAGGTGGGCTGACAGGCAGATTCCAGCAGGAAGTTCTCCAGCAGCCAGCCACCCAACTACCCAAGGGAGGAAAGAAATCAAGCCACAGAGCAAGAGGCCAGCAGGGGCCCTGCGCCTCCACGTGGGCACTTGCTTGGTGTACAAGATGCAAATGGAGACTTGGCCATGGGGGGATGCTGCAGCCACCTCTGCTACAGTGCTGGTGGGACCCTGGGAGGATGGCCCCGAAGGCGCAAATCAGCAGAGGGTGGCTGCTCTCTGCTAGATGTTGACACTGGGGATCCCACTGCTGGGGCTCAGAGGTCCAGCTGCTGCAAGCCCCACCCCTAGAATGCAAACCCAGTCTTGTGGCTGGGAAAAGGTCAGCATAGACAAGAACAGAGGGGTTTCCTGTGTGTAGCTGAGGGAGCATGGTGTGGTCTGGGGAGCTGGCAGGCCCAGGACTGTGCAGAGCAGAACTCCCTGGACTCCTCCACGTCAGCTTCAAGAAAGGAACGCAACAGCTGATGGGAAGCCCAGGGCCCCAGAGCATCCATCGCTTTGTCATCCAACTGCTGACAAACCAGAGCACGCACTCCTCCTTGGGTGGAGTGGACAGGAGGTCCCTGGAAGGCAGTTCTTGAGTTTGTTCCTGTTACTCCTGAGCACAGTGACTGAAAAGCCATCTCTGAATATCTGACACTTGAAAATATCCCCAGGTCTCTCCTTAAATATTTTCTTCTTTTTTTCTAGGCAACTGAAAGTAGTCTAAGAAATAACCCATGGAACTTCTTTTTCTAAACCACTTGTCCCACTCAGATGAGGTGGCCTGTCTTTGTGACCTCTCTTTATGGGCACCCTGGGAGGCAAAAGCGAGAGTACCAAGAAAGAGACCTCACCTGCTGGCATGGTCCCTTTAGAACAGGCCCTCCTGAGCTAGGAGGGCAGGGCTACATTGGTCTGATGGCCCGAGGCTGACATGGCCACTGTTTTTCTTCCTCTGTCATCGGAGGACACACCAGCCTGTGAGGTCTCTTTCTCAGTTGAAAAGCCAGATGGTGCCCGGTGGTGGGCAGAGTTCCAAGTATCTGATGCTAGAGCTGTGACTCTTGTGGTTTGCGGGAAAAGATAAATATTGTAGAAAACCCAATTATTGGCTTAATGATGATAAGCCATTAGGGCTTCTACAAGACACCTGGCTCTTCACAAGTGTGACAAAGAGGTGGAAGCCAGGACCTGCAAAATTCAGGTGAGAAGACGACAGCAGGCTTTGGGCCAGGAAGGCTTGGACAGGGATACATCAGAAGGGAGGGCATGCAAAGGGTGCACATGGAGCCGACTCTACTGGGGCAGTGGTCAGTGGCCAGCAATGCTCAGGAAGCCCAAGGCACATGGAGGGATCTGCGCTGTCTAGCCCAGCCGAAAGTGGTCTGGTTAAGCAAACACTTAACCAAATTAACTGTTGGCTCTAGATACAAGGTGAAAGGGATACAGCCCCACCTACAAGGAAACCCAGAGGAGGCCAAGTGCCTGAATAATTACGTATGGCAGAAGGCAGCAAAGGAGCAAGTATGGGCCACAGGTGTCTCTAAGCAGGGGACCCCTGAATCCAGTGCGAACCAAGGGGCGCATGGACCAAAAGGAGGCCAAAACACTATGGCCAGGTGCTCTGAAGGAGGGAGACCTGAGGCAGTGAGGGTGGGCAGTGGGAGAGGGAGAACTGCAGGAGCCTGGAGAGACCACACCATGAGGATGTCAGGTCCTGCCTCACAGAGCGCTGCTTCTGAGGAGCTTGCCAGGTCTGAACAACTGGAATGACAGGAAGAGATCATCTTTGTGACCTGCACAATGCTCATGCTGCAAAGTGGCTGTCCAGAAATGTGCTCCTCAGGAACAGAGCTGCTTTCTGTGACTGAGGCTGGGGTGTAGCTCAGCTCAGCAGGTGAGCACTTGCCCAGCAAGTAAGGCCCTGGATTTGATACTTAGCATAAAGATACGGGGGATTTTAGTCTTGCAGACTGAGCTTGAGAAGGGAAGAGGAGCATCTCACCCTGCGACGGAGGAGTGAAAATGCTACCACAGGCCCTCCCAGGAGCCTGGTGAAGGTAGCTCAGCGGACATACACCACCTAGAATAGGGTCCAGAAGACCCACGACAGCCTGACAAAGACTGGAGGTGGGGCTTTCTGAAGTGGTCAGGGTTTTCAAAGGGGCAGCTCCAGAAACAGCCCTTCCATTTCTGGCTAGCCTAGGCCCAGGTACAGGGGCAAAGACTAAACTTCAGCACTATAGGCTTGGGTTAGTGCTTTGCACCTACTGGAGTCTTTCTACAGAAGCAGTTCTTAGCCTTGTTCATTCACGCTGTACCTCAAGGAGGGAGAGAGGACGGGCCCTATGATCTCAACAACTGGAAAAGTGGGTCACGTCTGCGTGGGTCCACTGTGGCCTGGGCCTGAGGGCAGCTTGGGTCCTCAGTGGTCTGAAGAGCAAGAGGACTCCAGACAAACAGGTGGACTGGTTCGTGAGTGATGGATAGGGACCTCCTGGACCATTAACCCATTCCTGTGGCTCACCAGGGAAAAGGCACCACAGTCTAACCAGCCATCAAGGCTGAACCTGCCCAGGTATAGGGGATGGTGGGCCATGCAAGTGCTCTCAGGCCTGTGGGGCTGCTCACAGGTTGCTGGCAACTGGCACACTTCTGCTCCTAGGCCTGGAGCCTGGCTCCTGGCTCTCTGTCCTGGCGCAGCAGGGTTCTGTAGCCTCACCTGCCTGGTGCTGGGGCTGTGCTCCATGAGAGGCACCAGGTGATCACTTGAGAGGCTCTTGGCTGCCTCCCTTCCTCATTCCACACTCCTTGAGCAGGAAGAGTGACAGAGGTGGGACTGCTCCACACTGAAGCTGGAGGAGGTGGGGAGGGAAGTCAGGTGCCCAGAGCGCAGGAGCCCTGCAGAGGAGCACACAGGCCGAGCTGGCTCCTTCTCATCCCTGCTGACGTCTGACCTCAAAATAGACAGGGAACTGAGTAACCTTGGAGGCGGGGAATGAGGGGAGATGGAACATCAAGCTGATAAATGAGCTACCAAACTGGGTGTAATGAATTACACTAAGGACCCCCAGCTTCCTCTCTACGTGATAGTCAGCATGAGATGCCTTCCATTGGGAGCTGGCCCATTGTGGGGCCTGGGGCCCAAAAGCTGCAGATTCACAGGAAGCTATGGGGAAGCTAGAGCACCATCTGGTAGGGACACAGGAGGTGGGCTTCAGGTGACAGCAGCCACTGGCAGGTAGATACTGCAGTGCCCCTTTTCTTCGGAGGACAGATACTGAAAAAGCCTGTGCAGGGATGGGTACTGCTGTTTCCTGTCTGCCCAGGAGCATCTTCGGTGTTGATTCCAGCATGTCACCAATGGCACCAGGCTGGAGACCTGTGGCTGGCCTGGCCAGCTCCTATTCCCTGGAAGTCCCTGACTGCTGCCTCCAGGGTGCAGGCTTTGGGAAGTGGTTCTGTAAGGAAGACCACAGTGGCCTCTCCCTGGCAGACTGGGTGCTGGTGAGACCCTTATCACTGCGAAACAGGCTCCTGGGCCTCCTTGTCTTACAATCTGCCACTTTAGGCCTGGTGCAGGACCCAGGAACCTATATGCTTAGCAAAGGCCTTCAGAGCCAGGCTGGTAGTGCATGCTTGTAATTGTAGCATTTGTGATGCTGAGGCAGGAGGATGGCCATGAGTTCAACACCAGCATGGACGACATAGTGAGTTCAAGCCAGCCTGAACTATACAGTGAGACCTTGCCTCAACAAACAAATATAAATAAATAACAACAACAACAGGCCTTCAGGGACCAGACTGAGGAGCACTGCTGAGGCTCTTGCTCCTGATCTAGGGAAGAGAGCAGCCTGAAAGTGTTCCTAGAGATAGCTTACCTCTCCCTAAGTAGAGCATAGCTGCCCTGCAGCAGCAGGGGGTAGGAGGCAGAGCTGAATGGCCACTATAGGCCTGGGGGCCTTTTAGCCCCAAGTGGCACTTGGCACCCCCCTCAGACCCTACCTGCGTGTTCCATCAAGGTCTCTTGTGACTGTCTCAATTCATGGCCAAACTAAGCCTTCCCTCAGTGGCTTGTGACTCGTCCTTCTAGATTCACACTCTCAAGCAGCAATTGTCAGTGACACCTCCTTCTGCACTTGGAGGCTTATTAAGATGTACCTTAGTCTCTTCTCTGCTAATCCACAAGAGTTCCTGAGCTCATGCTAATTAATTATATGGCATTAATAATATGCACCATAATTGTTTAGCTCTGCTTCACGCCCTTCATACCCGTGTCCCATGCATCTTTCTGCTGTCTGCACACCTCTGGGGCTCTGGGGTTCCTGCTTTCTCAGGGCTGGGGGGTACTACTGATGTGCGCACAGCCAGGTCTCCTTGGCACACAGATGTGGCTTTCCAGCCACTGTGCGGACCAGAGTCACTGGCTGGGACACTGTCTATGCAGAAGAGCACAGTCATTATTTTAGAGTACTCCACTTAATTAAACGTTACTGCCAGGGCCCTGAGGCACTATTTAGAAAGACACCAGGTTCTGCTTCTAATATTCACCCTGCAGCAGAAAACAAGCATCACAGGGAGGAGTTACCCTCTCTGAACCCAGCAGGGCCACCACGTGCCATGGGCTAATAATCAGTGGGACAGGAGTGGAAGGGGAAGAGGAAAAGTCTGGCTTATGGTTTTCATCCTACTGAGCATGAAATACTTAGGACTACAGGAAGGTTGTCCTAGACCACATTACTCTAGCACTACAGGAAGGTTGCTAGGTTCCAGAGTTTAGATTTACTTGAATTTTAAAAAAAGAAAAAGAAAAAAGCAGTGGAGAGATCAGAAATCAACAATTCATTTGAGTTGTTGCTGAGGCTGCATTTCCTTAAATATGAAGAATATGATGCTCTAGCAGTAGGAGTTTTGGATGTTGTTATGGTTTATGTCTAGTTGTACCCCCAAAGCCTCATGGAGTCATTGGGCGGGGACTTCTAGAGTTTGAGACTTGATCCATGATCCCTGGGATTACAGGATTTAGTACTGATGGGATTATGGGTGGAAGTACTTCTGGGATTATGGGTGTAGCTTAGGGCGGGAGCTAAGGCGGAGAGCCTGAATGTAATATAAAGAGAGACAGAGAGACAGACTGGAGCTCGAGCTGGTGCTGCTGCTCTGCTGCCTTGTTTGGTTGGCTGCCTCTGCCACCATTTTGCTGCTGTTCTGCCGCCTTGAACTGGATGCTCTCCGCCGTGCTCCACTCAGCCTTGGGCCAACCGAATATGGACTGAAACCTCCACAAACTGTGAGCTAAATAAACCTTTCCTTCCTTCATTTTGAGTGTTGGGTATTTGTTCCAGCAACGAGCAAAAAGTAACTAACACAGATGTAGAACGTGGCCTGGGCTATTGAGTACTGGGGACCTGGCTATGGCCCAATTTCTGGAGGCAAATGACTGGAAACACGTGTGCACTTGTGTGCACCTGTGCCTGCACTCATGGGGCAGAGGCAGGGGTCAACCTGGTGGTGTGGGAAGCCAGGCAACCAGGATTTTATCCCTGATTGGGCCGCTCCCAAACAAGGAGGCCTCATGCGTCAGGCCCAGGTCTGACAGGGATCAGTGTGAAGTGTGTATAAAAATGGTCCAGAAAGAGCACGGTGCAGAAGGTCCCCAGCAGGGATGAGCACTCCCCACGGAGACCTATTTGGAAGCTTCCCAACCAAACTGGCCCTGCATGTGAGTGCAGGCCAGGGGCAGATGCTACAGCTCCATGAAGTGGCTCCAGCTCAGGGACACACGTGTGGCGTGGCTGAGGGTGCTCCTGGCTGCTCTGAGGTGGGCTGCTTATGAGGCCCACCCATCCAGCCTCTGCCTGTTACTCCAGCATCTGAACTGGGCTCTTTGATTTCCTGCAGCGGGGCCCATAAATACATGGATGCTTCCCTTTACCCAAGGGCTGGGCTCTTAAAGTTCTATTTATACATGCTTAATTTCCACAGAGTAACATTTTAAATGCCAGAGGGAAGTGAAGTAGTTAAGGGAGACCTGCAGCGAGTCCTTCTGTGAAGCAAGGGATCACTTTTGTAACAGTAATTACCCCCTGTGCTTGTTTCATGTATTTGGATTTGCAAATACTGAGGTTTCATAAGGGTGAGTGTGCTGCATGTGCCTGGGGTGGGTAAGGTTAGGACACACAGGATCACCATGCTGTCTCCATCTGCTTCCTTGGGTGAGCTGGGGAATCACAGCGGGGACAAGGATGAGCAACCAGGGAAGTCTCACTGCGTCTCTCCGAGAGTGAACTGGCTTGCTCTGGGTACGTGGCATTACCCAGGCTGTACTTATGATTTCCTAGGCATAGGGGATGGGGCCAGGACATGGGGGACATCTGAACAGGGCTGGTGAGATACCATGCCAGGAAAGCAGATCACCTGGCCTGGCAGGTAGAACACCAGTCCCCTTTGTCCTGAGGGATCTTGATCAGTACTGACAAGCACCATCTGAGGCTGAGGAAGGCGTGGTGAGCACAGCTCAGAAAACATGATGGCCTGCTGTCTTGCAATCCTGCCTCCCAGAACCAACCACTTTACTGAGAGCATAGAGACCATGGTTTCTAGTGGCACTGGGACTGAGCACTATCCTCTAATCTGGCACGTCAGGTACTGGCCACAGCAAAGACAGGACATGGGGTGTGATGGATGGTAGGCTTAATGCCAGCTGACAGGACCCATGTCCCTGAGAGTGCCATGAAAAGTAAAAACAACAGTTCTCTCAGAGTAGGAAGAGGAGGAGGCTTGGGCCAATCACCCAAAGGGCAGTGGGGAGGAGAAGGGAGGCAGTCACAGCCCGTCTCAGGGAAGTATCACCCAGGAGTCCTTGGGAAGGTTAGGGAAGGAGGGTCTAGAGTGCAGAAGCTGGACAAGTACAAGGAAACTGGAGGCCGCGGTGTGAGTGCAAAGCTGTGTGCAAAGCTGTGGTGCGGCTCCTGGGGTCCCTGGGAAGGCTGGTAAGACCAGCCAATGTCAGAGTGACAGGTAGCCTGGATTTCACTTACAGAGGGCTAGGGAGTGGAGAGAGGGTAAGCAAACAAGAGGTTGTTCTCGGAAGAGATGCAGACAGCTCCTTAGGAGAAAAAGAAAAGAAAAACAGACCAGTCCCTGTGTTATTGATTTCCTTAAGAAAGAGACAAGCAAATCCTCCTAAGTTCTCCTGTCATTCTGCCTGGAGTTGATTAGGACCCAGATGCTCTCTGAGTAGTGGTTACCTAGTCCTATGAGTGGGGAAGATTTATTCTTCCTCAAAGCTTCAATTCTGGGATGAAAGCAGAGTGCTCAGCACCTGTGGGCATGGACTTGGGGACATGTGCCCACCAGATGCTGAGGGAGACACTAACCATGGCCACCCTCTGTCCCTCTGGGCACTGGTTGGGCTCAGGTGTTCTGCACCTTGGGGGACACTGGTTGTGATAGGCTTTCTAACCACAGATGCCTGGGGAGAAGGAATGAACAGCAAGCCATACCCTACTTCCCAAAGTCTTCAGAGGCATGCTGGGAAGAAAAGGGTAAGGGAAGAGATGGGCAACCCTGGCAATGAGTCCTCCAAGTCATCATACTTTCAAGGTGTGGCCATGACACCCACCCGAGGGCAGGGAACTGGCGTACCATACCAGGGAGGAAAAGGCTTGCTCTTTCTCCTTTTGCTGTCTTCTGATGCCTTGAACTGTGCCCCTGTGCCACACCAACCTTTTTGTCTTTTTTTTTTTTTGTGTGCGGCATGGGGAATTGAACTCAAGCCTTTGTTCTTGCCAGGCAGGTGCTTATGCTGCTGAGCTATATCCCTGGCCCAAACTCAGGCCTTTGTGCATGCCAGGCAGGCACTCATGTTGTTGAGCTACATCCCCAGCCTCACCACCCCGCTTTGGAGCCAGCTGACTATGGACTGAAACTTCCACAAACTGTGAGCTAAACCTTTTCTTCCTTAATCATGAGCACCAGGTATTTTGCCTCAGCAATGAGAGGCAACTAAGACACCCCGATCCTATAAGTAACACCCACTCATCTCAAGTACCCAGTTTCCAGCAGGACAGCCCCCAGCCTAATTCCTCTGTAGACAGCTCATTTGGTGAGTCCTTCTGAGGGTCCTCTTTCCTACCGTGCCACACCCCACTTCCACCCAGGTTCTGACCTTGCACAAATCAGGGCAGTGGTCCCATTTCTACTAGAGTTGTGCTCTGAGGGCACCAACGGAGCAAACAAGCCCAGTGTCCAACACACTGCCCCACACTCGCCTGAGTCCTGAGAGGCCACTGGTGCTTCTGAGACATGTTGCTTCATGCTAATTTTCTCTCTTCACTGATCCTGAAGGCCTCTAGGCTGCCTCCTGCCCCAGATGTGGAATGAATACTCAAGTGATGGCAGCGGTGACCCACTTATTGCCATGGTCTGGGGGCCCAATGGCTGATGCTGAAACTACAGAGACCAAGGCAGGAGAAGGTAATGTCCTTGGGAAGAACACTCAATTCCAACCCTACTGGAGAGAGAGGAAATGCCCACCTGGCTACTGGGAACAAGAAGCAACAGAAAGACTTGTCAAAGTGGGAGGACAGCACGCCTACAAATATAGGTCACTCACTGACACCCCACCTGGGCGATGTCACCTCAACCCCTGAAAAGGTCAAGGCTGACAGGACTGCTCCACATCGTCACTCGGCACTGCAGCCAGGGCCACCCTGAGAGTGGAGTCTGTGGGCCTGTGTGAGGCGAGCAGAGCAAGTCTCTTCACAGGGCTGGAACATTGTGTTGAGCCCAAAAAGCTGGGCTCCTGCTTTGACTCAGGGACCATCAGAAGCCATCACTTCCTAGCCTCAGTTCTACCTGCTGTAAATGAGCTGATGCCGTGTGCTGTTCCATGTTGCCAGAAGCCCTGAATCGCCAGACATGAGCAAGTGACCAGTGCCAAGCAGCCATGACGTGACGGACCCGGGGGGGCATGTTTGGATTTTGACTAAGCATGGCTCTGTGGGTGCTCTGCTCCCTCTGGGCCCCTCACTAAGGGGGTCCTTCCCTTTAGAAGTCATTTCATCACAAAGGGGACTGCGTGCGGAAAGAAAAAAGGCCAGCGTGGCAGCATGAACTGGAGCCAAGGCGAAACCAGGAAACATGGTTTATAGCCCACACAGCACTTGGTGAGGCCCTGCAAGGCTGCCGCTTGTCTGACCTGAGCCCAAGTCTCTGGCAATCTACATCTAGGGAAGCATGATGGGCGTAACTCCCGGCGTCCTCCCACCTTAATGGGCGCACATGAAGGGAGTCTGAAGAGTGGTGGCACAGCTGTAGGCCCTTGCAGGCTGGTCTCTTTTCAGAGTCACCTGTGCTCCAACTTTTGAGTCAAGACAGGGGCAGGGTAGCGAACGGTGGGACCTTGTCCTATTCTGAGGCCCCCTGCTCAATACAGCCAGTTTGTGGCAGGGTCTCCACCAAGATAAGCTCAGTGCTACCATCAATGCTCTGCGCTGTTGGGGTGATGCCTGCTGGGCTCCTGTGGCCAGGCAGCACCTGCTCCCTTGTAAGTGTTGGCTGCTGCCCTCTTCTCCAAGTAGTGAAAAGCTTCCAGCACTTGGGGAGTCCCCAGGGCACCCTCCAGGAGGAGGGATGGAATGATGTGCTGGGAGGTGCTACGGGAATGCAGAAGAGCAGTGAGAGACCTGGGCAGCACCCCAACCCCAGGAGAGCAGTGCAGCACACCTCCTGCCCCCCACCCCAGCACCAGGGGTCCCTGGCTCCTTTGTGCTGTAGCACAGGAAGGAACGAAATGCCCAATTCTGACTTTTTCTCTAGCAAAGCCAGAGCTTTGTGGAATGAATCCCAAGATACTCAGAAGCCTGGAGGCAATGTTACTCATTTGAAAGAGCTGGGGCCCCAGACGTTTTCCCATTCCATTCTTCAAAGGAGCTGGGAGTGGGGCTGGGGGGATGGGAGCCCAAGTATCAGGGTCAGCTGAAAGCAGAGCCTGAGAGCCCTCGTGACCGCACTGGCAAGACCCAGCAGTGCAGCACGTGGGGGCACCTGAGAGCCATGCAAAGCAGTAAGTGATTCAAGGAAGCCTCTGCCTCACAGCACCCTGCTCTGTGTCCACCACAGGAAGAAGGAACTGACTCACGTCAGCTGCACTGGGAATCACAGGATGTGGACAGGGGTCGAGGATGTGAGGATAGGAGCAGGAATTTTCCATTCGTTAAGGTCAAGGGCTTTGGGAGGCAACTGGTAGCTGCCAGTGGAGAAAGCTCCTTTCCTAGGCGTAATCATAATGCTACACGCAGGCTGGCCTCAGAAATAGTTAATATCTCAGATATTCTTATTCTGTCTGTGCTTCTCAGGAGCTTTCCAGGGAAGAAACAGAGGAGATGGTTTCCAGAGGACTTTCTGAAAATTAAGCCACAATATAAAAGCCTGTATCTTTAATCCACAGAACATACTGTCCCAGAATAGCAATGAAGATGTGGTTATTACTAGGACCTTCTAAAAATGCAGGCCGGGCAGGGGCATCACCTACCTGAGACAAAGTGATGATGTGTGCATAGGGTGGCAATGTGCTTAAACCCACCCACCTGTGCCCTGCTTTGAGGACTGTTTGGGTAGAGGCCTGCTGCAGGCAAAATCAGAAACAGCTGGTGGGGGTGGGGCCACTGTGGAGTTGATACAAGGTACAGGTGCTCTGAGCCTGAATATCCAGGGGCAAGGAGAAAGGCTGGCCCTTCTGGCCTCCTAAGAGGGCACTTGCTGGAATCCAGCTCCCTGGACTAGGGAGGGAGGATACCTGCCTCACCTGTAAGAGGGCTCCAGTCTAGGAAAGGAACCCCAGCATTGCCCTCCCCCAAGTCACTAGAGGAGGGGGGCTGCAGAGAGACACAAGCATCAGCATTTAGGGTCTCTGCTGTTCTGCCAGACCACAGACCCTGGGAGCCACATGGAGAGCAGTAAAGTGACTTCTGAAATGATACTCACCTGCCTCGAGTCCCTCAGAACAGGAAGAAGAGAACAGGCTAGGCCAAAGGCCCCAAGCAGACAGAAGCCCCCAGTGAAGAGGGGTGAGGGTGGCAGTGGGATGATGGGCGTATGGGCCAGAGAGCAGCCCCCTCAGGGGCTGCCAGCCTTCTTGATCCTTTTCTGCAGCTCCCAGATCACCCTAGGTCTGGAGCATTCGCAGGCACCAGGACAATTAGCTCTATGAGTTATACATGCAATATCTGGCAGATGAAGGCAGTAATTAATACCTGTCTGCCTTCCTGAGGGCTTCCTCCTGTTCAGTCAGAATTATTGAGACTAGGGGAGGGAGCTTCCATCACAAGGAAGGTTTATAGGAATAAGCGAAGGCACAATTTAACAAGGTAATAATAATGCTCCTGAATAATTTACCAAGCGAATGACAGCAGCCAATACTCTCAGTACTTGGTCTCCATTCTGTGGGCAGGAGGGGGAGTGTGCCAAGCAGGGTCTGCAGACTGCAGCAGTTTCCCCAGCAAAGACCCTTGGAGTCGCTTAGCTGCTGCTGCTGCTCCTCTCTGGAGCCTCCTAGACTCCCCTCTCCATCTCCTCCCCTGCCCACGGTGGAGGGGGAGGAGGGATCCAGAAGGGCCTTACACTTACGGACACTTTGACTAATTTCATCAATTAGAGTGCATTGAAATGCTAAGATGTTGGCAAGGCCTCGGTCCTTCCATTCTCCTGGCTGCCATGTTGGGTCCTGTGCCACTATCAAAGCTGAGGAGGTGGGCCAGTGAGATAGCCCAGTGGTCTAAAGCACCTGCTTAGGTCAAGCTCAGGCAACCTCAGGGACTGCAGTTCAATCCCCAGTACCATATGCTGCACCAGCCCCACCCCCAGGGCAGGCTGAGCTGGCCATAATATAAGTAAATAAAGCTAAAAAAAAAAAAAAAGCTGGGGAGGCAGGGTAGGGCAGGGCAGGGCACCGAACAGTCCAGCTTGCCACCTCATTCCCACCAGACCTGCCACAGAGGATCAGAGACTAATTCTAGTACAAGACAAATTCTCAGCGGTGGTCCAGTGCACAAGAGGGAAACACTGACCAAACACTCCTAAAGGCAGGCAGACAGACATCTCTCCCATGGGCTATGTCACAGCTCCTTTTGTAGGTCTATAAGCCTGGCGGCCTGGGGAGGCACAAAGAAACCACTCAGCAGCTGCTGGGGATAACAAGGCTGGGCACGAATGACACAGCTGGCAGGGCCTGGTAAAGAAATCTCTGCTAGGACAGGGATGACTGAGTCAGGAGGCCACTACCTGAAAGTCTGGGCCTTCTCCTGACCCCTGCCTCACCCTTCACATCAGTTAAGTGGTCACATGTCAAACTGTGTGTCACCCAGCACACCTAAATCTGTGCCAGGGCTGAGGAGAACCGAGGCAGAACGCATTGATACTGCAAAAGCTGAAGGGAAACATTTGTGAGCCCTACCCACAAAGCAGGCAGAGATAAATAGCTGCCTCTGGTCCGTGTCTTATTATCAGAAGCCCGACCAGCACCACCCCCGCTGCACCATGGCCCGAAGCAATCAAGAATGAGCCTGGAGATTCATCTTCTTCCCCTGTCCACAGGGAGGTAGGCAGACAGGAGGACGGCTGGGCTGATCCTTCCCTGTCTGCAGAGCCTGACTGTGGTCAGGGTCAACTGTAAGTTGGATCAGTCCTGCATGACTGGTCAGGAGACCCAAGCACTCTGGGTTGGCACAGAGTGAGATCATAATATGGCACGTCTGGAGCACAAGATCTGGGAAGTCAAAGTGCTTTGCAAAGAGCATCCTTCAAGCCCTAGGCTAGTTAGGTCCATGGCTCAGGAGCTGGCAAGGACCTGGATGCCAACACCAAACTGTGTCTAACTTGAGGCCTGGTCCTCAAGAACTCTGGGGCTAGGGTCTTAGTGTGACACCATCCATTTCCTGCTAGAGCCAAGCCCCTAGGACTCAACCACAGTAATGATACGTGTAAATGCTGCCTTCCTGTGTTCTCCCGGAAAGGAAGGGTGGCCCCAGATCCTCAGGCTGGGAGGAGGCACTTACCAGATAGATGTGGTAGGCATCTACTCGGCGCAGGGGGCCCCAGCACAGGTCAGTGTCATTGTACTTGGTGTCTGCCTCCACGCCACAGGAGTCGTTGCCAGAGGCACTGCTGAGAGAGGAACACCAGGCCCAGGCTTGGGGTGCCCTCCCTAACCCCCTCCACAATCTGACTGTGTAGACCATCTTTTAGGATGTGCCCTACTTATTCCTAGTGACGTGGATCCTCAGGGGAATCTGAGCCATCTTCCCAATGGGCCAAGGAGAAGATCAGTGCATTGTGTCTCCCAGGGAGATGGCAGCGCTGGCCGTGGCACTGTGGGGAATGGCCATGGGGGTCTACCCTACTCTCATCAAGTGCCACGCATGTGCTTGGCATGGTGCGTCTCTGATGGCCACTGCCCCGGCTAGCTGGGGAGGTGCGGTGGGCTATGGCCAGCCTGGGGACTAAAAGGGGTACTCACCAGGTCACCTGCATGAGGGACAAGGGCACAGCTGCCGCATAGATGGCCAGGTCCCCGTACAGGTAAATGATGATGCAGAAATAGAACAAGTTGACCCCCACTGAAAGCAACAAAGCCACCGGTCAGGGAGCCAGAGAGAGCAGGCAGCGCTTCTCTCTGACAACTAAATATCTACTCTTCTGTAGCTTCCAGCTTCCAAGCTGCTTGCTTCCTATAAAAAGTGGAGACACGACCTCCAATTCTGTTTCTTGATCTGCCTGGCTACACTGTCACACTAGCAGGAGGCACGCTGCACTGAGTGGGCTCTGTGAGGCCCGGAGACACTGGCGATTCTGGAACTGGACCAGTCCAAGGAGAACGTGAGGGACGGCTAGCCTGGAGGACCTATGGCACAAGGGTCCTTCAGGCTGGGAGAGGCTACTGGGGGAAGGGAGGTGATGCCTTGCACCAGGACAATGAATGCCCCAGGGCACTGGGGTGAGGGGCTCCACTGCAGCCAACACAGAGCTCTAGGACAAGAGGTCACTACTAAAGCAGCAGAGAGGGTGATGGAAAATGGTCCAGTTCTCCAAAGTGGAAATTGACAGCACGGAAAGCGCTTTGTTTCCAAAGACTTGGTGCTTCTTTGTGAATCTGATTAATCACCCAACACCAGGTGGCCCAGCAATGCCTGAGGAACTAGGGAAGAGGGGACTGTGCTCACCGCAGGCTCCATTTCCTCCTGGCAAGGTAGGAAGAGGGCTAACTCTGGAAGGAGAATGACATTGGCTTGCCCTCTGCACACACAAACCATGTCCCCCTCACTGCAGAAGGAGCCTAAACCAGGGGTTGGGAATGTAGAGTTCTGGTCCTAATTCCATCAGACTTGTTTCTCAATCCTGGCAAGTCCCAGACCTCTCTTCCTTGTGCAACGAGAAGAACTCCACCCATGTTACTTGCCTCATACAATTCCAGCTATAAAGATCAGGGGCAGAAGCCCTGGAGAAAGCAGTCAGGGCTCTTCAACATATGGATTATGACCCTTGACCACCAGTCTAAAAACTCATTCTCAGACAACTAGTCCAAGTAATTAGCTCAAGGCTTTGATGTCACCACTCAAGTTGCTGGCTTTCTCTAAGAAAAGGAGGAGAAGGAGGAGGAGGAGGAGAAGGGAAAAGGAAGAAGGAAGAAGGAAGAAAAGTGACAGTTCCTTTCTAATCTTGGTGGCTTGAAAGAACCTACAGGGTTCCCAGGGAAAAGCCTAGGTAGGACATGTTACTTCTTGGCCATGAAAGGTCAGCTCTGCTCCTATCTATTTAGAGGAAAAACAGCAGCAAAACATACACAGGCTGGCATGGTACTGGGGACTGAACCTAGGACCTTTGCATTGAGCTGCCCCTGTCCACCGCCCCCTTTGGAGACAGGACCTTACTAAACTGCTAAGCTGCCCAGCTTGGACTCAAGTGCTCCAGTGTAGAATTCTACCTCAGCCTCCCAGAGTGCTGGGGCTATAGTCCTATACCACCACATCCGGCTGCAAACATAGATTCTTAAAGGTGCCTGCTTTTTGAATAGACTAGTTGGTAGGCCCTTCCCTGACACATCAGAACTGGCCCTGACTTCTGAACTGAGTGACCCCTGGGGCTGCCTGTCACACCTGCAGCCCACATCAGCTTGCTTTTCCACTCTGACATCAATGTTCTCAGCAAGGAGGCACTGTCCCCTCCCCACTCCTTTCCTGCCACCCGCCAGCAGCTCCGTGTTGACAGCATTCTGGCTGCTTATAAACTGCCATCAGCTCTTCTTGATCAATAAAATTTCATTACTAGTTACAAAGTGGGAGGATCCATGGGCTTCCTCAGAGGACATCAGCAACGAGGCCTGGTGTTTCTAATTGTACGAAATGAGTACAGACTCCAAGGGAACACTGGGGAGGGTGGCAGCCCTGCCAAAGGTGAGGTGACAACTGAACAGCCTGAGTTACGAACAGAGCAGAATAGGGGTCATTCTGACCCCAGAGCTCACAGAGGACATCTACCTAGAGACAGTGCTCATTGTCACAACTAGGAGGTGCTCTGGGCACCCCAACACCAGGGTCACTGCTGAACACCCCGCAATATCCAGGACAGTGTCTGCAGGTGAACACACTGTCGGCCTGTGGGGGTGGGGAATCATGACAAAGTGAACCACTCATTCCTAGAACTCTTACAGAAATGGGGGCAGATGCAGAATATAAAAAATAAGAAAGGAGGCTCAGAAAAATACACACTCTCCCTCTGATGTACATTTTACTTTGAAAGTTTTCCTTTGGAAGAGGACCATGAGGCTGCCGCTGGAAGCAGCTGTGCGGTCTCAGTCGTCTCAGTCTGGTGAGATGAGGTGGGATGGAAATGGGACAAAGGAAAAGCACAGAGGCGGGCTGGGCCCTGGGAGCCAGTGAGGAATTCTGGGAACCCTCCCGGAGGCCTGTCTGGGAGCGAGGGTGGAGCCAAGCAAAGGTGTGCTGAGAGTCACTGCCTCCTGGGCAGCCTGACAAGCAGCACTGCCAGCCACAAACCAAGGGCCTGGTGTCCCAAAGAGCAGAGGAAGAAACCCTGCTCTGATGCCCTTGCTCTAGGTTTGGCACAGTCACGCTCAAGAGGAGATAGAATGGGTTGTGATACCCCACTCTAGGGGCTTTGACAGAAAAAAATCTTCCATGATAGCTGCAAGGCGAGGGCCTAGGTCTCATGGAAGTGGAAACACATAGGTTTGGGAACTAAAAAAGAAACTCAGCAGCTCTTCTAAAAGCTCGAGATTTGCCACAGAGATAAATGGTGGGAGCTGGGTGGATTCCTATAGGCTGTAGCCAAATACACGCACAGCACCTCCTTGCTACTGGGCCACCTGGGCATGGGCTCTGAGCACCCTCTGCTGGCCACTCAGAGGACAGGCCCAGGCAAGCTTGCTGCAGAGGATGTTTGCCCCAGACAAAACAGACCTTAAATCTGAAGTATCTATGGAGACTTCAGCATGATAGCGCCCTCCTAATCCTAGCACTTGGGAGGCTCAGGCAGGAGGACTGCTGTAGGTTTGAGGCCAGCCTAGGACACAGTGAGTTCAAGGCTGGCCTGAGCTGTGTAGTGAGACCCTGCCCCAAAGAACCAAACCTAATCCAACCCATTGGAACAAACAAGAGCAACAAAACACCAGGTGACCTCCATCAACTATTTTTGTTGGAAAGCTGCTGAGGATTCCTGACCTCTACCAGCACAGCCATTTCTTTATTGGAGATGATGGGACAGGGAGGAATTCAAGCAAACCCCTAGAAGCAGGCCAGGCTTCCCAGCAATGTGGCCTCTTGGGTGCCTGGCAGCAAGGGGACAATGCGCTCCTCCTGGTAGCCTTTGCTATCCCTAGTCAATGTGGAATTTTTGGGCCCAGGGCTTTCTCCACTCCCTACCCCACGGGCACTATTACCTTTATTGAAGAACATGGAGGCCATCTGTCCCATTTCCACCCGGTCTGTGATTTCAAATAGGTTGGGCAGTGCCCGTCTCTCTGTGGGGCCAAAGAATAGGACATGGTGGCGGTTCTTCACTGCAAGAGCACTAAGAGGGGTTGCTGAGCGCAATGAAGTGACTGGGATACGGAACCCCCAAACATCTCAAACTCATGAGCAACCTCTTCCTAATATCTCCTGCTTAAAGCATCAGTAAGTCTCATTTTTCCCTGCCTCTAGCTAGAGATGGAACCAAGGCTTTGTGCACAACAGCCAAGTGTCCTAGCACTGAACCACACTCTGTATTTGTACAAGAACTTAGGGATGCTTTTCATGGGTTGAGAGGGAGAAAAGGGACTCTTAGTTCTGGTAAGGTGGGAAAGGGGAGAGACGGTGGGCAGGCCTGTGCATACAGGGTAAGGATGAAGGTTGGAGCTGGCAACCCCTACTTGCTCAAGCTTCCAGTGGGCAGAGCCAAAGTCTGCGCTCCGCTCACTCTACCCTGATGCCTTCCTAGGAGCCAAGGCAGGGACAGGAAATAGCAGGAGATGTCTGTGGGGCGACACCCCAGGCCCTTCCCACCAAGCGAGCTCCACGAAGCAGAGGGAGCACAGGGCATGCCCTGAATCCCCAGACTTACGCACAGACAGGATGGGCAGTTTCTCTGCCCGCTCATAGCTCTCCTGAGTGAGGACATCGCTGTCTGAGGCTGTGGAGGAGTCGTCACTGTCCTCCTCCTTGGAGGATGAGGTAGAATGGGCAAGGTAGAAGAGGAAAGACAGTAGAAGGTGAGCACAGAGTGCCACATCAGCCCCCCTGGCACTGGTGCAAGCACTTTCTTTGTTCTGCCTCTCTAAAAGGTATCTGAGCCTTTCTGATTCCTCGGCCGCCATGGCGCCCGTGAAAAAGCTTGCGGCGAAGGGGGGCAAAAAAAAAGCAGGTCCTGAAGTTCACTCTTGATTGCACACATCCTGTAGAAGATGGAATCATGGATGCTGCCAATTTTGAGCAGTTTCTCCAGGAGAGAATCAAGGTGAATGGTAAAGCCGGGAATCTCGGTGGAGGGGTGGTCACCATCGAAAGGAACAAGAGCAAGATCACTGTGACTTCTGAGGTGCCTTTTTCCAAAAGGTATTTGAAATATCTCACCAAAAAATATTTGAAGAAGAGTAATCTGCGTGACTGGTTGCGTGTAGTTGCTAGCAGCAAAGAGAGTTACGAATTACGTTACTTCCAGATTAACCAGGACGAAGAGGAGGAGGAAGATGAGGATTAAAGCTCCTTTGTCTGGAATATTTTTTATGAGTTCTTGAATAAAACTTGGGAACCAAAAAAAAAAAGGTATCTGATTGGGGATTGGCACATGTCCTCTCTATCACATGAGAAGGTGCAGGTAGACCATGCACTGGTCTTGGGGACAGAGGTTCAGGATGACTGTGCTAGCTCAAGGCAGAGGTGTGAGGGACCAATGCTGCCATGCTGCGATAGCAGATGCTGCCCTCTTGCCTTCCTGTAGCTATAGAGCTTCAGCTCTGGGGCTTGGAATCAGGCTCCCGCACCTGGAGAAGAGCAGGCTGTTACTGTCCCCTGGGCACATACCTGAGGAGAGATAGGGGGCAAGGGTGACACACACCTTGTGGCTCTCCATTCTCTTCCAGCGGAGCTGTGCGTTGGCTGCGGCCATGGCCTCCACCACAAAGGTCGTTGTCATGAAGCTGAGGGAGAACCGTGTGTTAGCAACAGTGAGGAGGATGCTGGAGGTACACAGGGACCCAACCAGCAGCCCTGCAGTGGGCTCTCTGAGAGGGCACATGTACACACTGTACACCTGTCTGCTTGCTTGAATAGCATTACTGATGCCCCTCAGGACAGAAGAAGCTGAGGTGGAGGTAACAGGTAGGGGGCACAGTGGCATTACACCCGTGCAGGGGACCTGATGGGGCAGACACTAAATCAAGAGTTAGAGGGGAGGACAACTCAGAGCTGGAGGGACAGTGGACACGCTCACCTCTCCTCATAAGGCCACAGATGCACAGTTGGTGCCAAATTACATAATTAGTGCAAGCAGATAATTGAAGAGGGCATTGGAATCCATCCCTTTTTACTTTTGGAATCATCTGGCTAGTATTAGAATAAACTCTCACAGTCAAGCATGGTGGCGTGTGCCTGTAATTCCAGCACTCAGGAGGCTGAGGCAGGAGGATCAGTGTATACACACACACACTTATTTCTTTTCCTAGGCTGGCTCAAGCTGCCTTCAGGGCAGGTCTGGGAAGGCATGTGGAGCTGGGGATAGAACTGCAGTCCCCTGTGCCTGACTGGGTTTGCCCAAGCAGGTGCTTAAACAACTGAGCTAACCTACAAGCCCCCTTGCTGTGAGTTTGAGGCCAGCTTGGGTTACATGGTGAGCTCAAAGCCAGCCTAACTTCAGTGAGACCCTGTCTCCAAAAAGACTAAATAAACTAATTAAACTTTCGTTACCATGAGCCGAATATAAAGGGGGACTAGGAGGAAGTGTCAGATAGACACTAAGAAGTCAGACGACAGGAGAGAAACTGTCTTTTCTTTTCCACTTAAAGAAAATCAGAAGGGCTGGCCTGATAGCTAAGTGGACTAAAGCACCTGCTTCGGTAGAATGCAGTGGCAGAGGCTCAATCCACAGCGTGCCATGCCGGCCCTGCCCCCGGGGTGTGCTGAGACCATGATTGAGACTGGGCATGACAGTGTATGCCTGTCACTATGAGTCTGATCTACATAGCAAGACTCTGAACAGCCTGTAGACCTTGCTCTAAATACACGACTTTTTTTTTGGCTTGCTGAGGCTGCCTTAAGTGCAGGCCAGTAAGGCTTGGGGGCCTGGGATCAAACCCTGGGGCCCTGTGCCTGACTATGCCGGCCCCAGCAGTAGCTTAAACAACTGAGCTAAGCTGCAGGCCCTTCTGCCCTAAATACAGAAAACAAACAAACAAACAAACAAGCAAATAAATAAATGAAACTCAGAGCCTGGGGCGGGGAGCACATCGGTTTTCTTATAAACAGGAAACAGCCACTGAAAAGACAGGAGACACGCAGTGCTGTTTCCTGTGGATAAAAGTGTGAATCCATCCCTTCTATTCAACACCTCGGGGAAATACTCCTCATCCTATCCCAGGACAGGTATGGACTGGCCCTGTGTGCCCACAGGTTGACGGTGGGGTTGTGACTGCTCAGCCCCGAAGGCTAGTAGCAGGTCACAGAGGAGCTATTGGGCTCTAAAGCAGCTGCACCCAGATCCAGGTACCTGGGTCAGGAACAGAATGAGAACGAGGACAGCCAGGCCAAAATGCCCATGCCGGCTGCCTCAGCATCTCCAGGAAAGGTTTCTCATTATCTTGCTTAACTGACCATTTTAAGGGCTTTGGACTTGATATTCAGTTTGAAAATTAAACTAAAATCAATCTTGAGATATAAAGAGACTTCTCATGGCTGTACGAAGCCAACTCACTGATCATGCTTAAACATAAATGGGTTTAGCAAAGAGGGGGCACGGCAGCCCTCCTTGGCCCCCAGTAATCACTTCACATCCAGACAGCTGCCTGTGCTGAAGGTCCTTGGAAGGAGACAGAGTCACATTAGGACGAGGACTTCTACAGCTCCTGACAGAGAGCTTGAAGTACATGATAGGCAAACAGTACCCCAAGGCTCACCTCAAAACTCCACAGAAAAAAACCAAAAAGAAACTGAAAGCCCTGGGGGCCCGGCAGGATGGCTCAGTGGTCTAAAGCACCTGCTTAGGAAAGCTTAGATGGCTGCAGGGACCTTGGTTTGATCCCTAGCACCACATGCTGCGCCAGTCCTGCCCTCAGGGCAGGCTGAGCCAGCCATAAAAAATAAATAAACAAACAAAAGTTCTGAAACAAGAACAACAACAACAACAACAACAACAACAACAACAACAAAAAAAAAAATATATATATATATACATATATTTGTCTTTTTGAGACAGGGTCTCGCTATGCAGTTCAGGCTGGCCTTGAGCTCACTTTTGTAGCCCAGGCTGGTCTGGAACTCACACCAATCCTCCTGGCTCAGCCTCCCAAGTGCTGGGATTACAGGCGTGCGCCACCATGCCCGGCAAAAATTCTTAAAAAAAGCAAAAACAAAAACAAAAGAAACTGAAAGCCCTGGCTCCTTCTCCATCCCTTTCAGCCTGCTGGGTTTCAGTTTGCTTCAACTACTTAGGCCGACTTCATCTTTCTCACAGTGCCTGCTTGCTCCTCCTTCCAACATGGGCTTTAGCTGGAGAGATAGCTCAACAGCATACACATCTCCCTGGCAAACGCAAGGCCTGAGTTTGATTCCATGCACCAAAAAAAAGGTAAACCTGGGCTTCAGTGCCGCCCTCCAATGACCCTTGGACTCTACTCAGATGTGTACTCACCCCACCCCCAGCCTCCTGCCTGGCTGGGCTTTGCCTTTTCCTCACATTATTCAGCCCCCAGTTCCTCTGCAGAGTCATCACTTACAAAGTCACTAGAATCTGCCCCATGAGGTATAGCCAAGCCTGTGAGGGCAGAGGTCTCTGTCCCAGCAGCCCCACCCAGAGAATTGTGCCTGCTATGCTGAGATGGGGTAATGCCTCTCAGGAACAACTCCTTGGGGGAGAGGGGATTCTCCAGGTGCTCCTTCCCAAAGCTTTTATGTGGACTTCTACTTGATCAAACAGGCTAAAACCCTTAGCAGCCTGGGGCTCCTGTGAAATGACTGCAGACTGCATGTGGTGCAGTTACCAAGCAGACCTCAGGTACATTCTGCCTATTCTGAAGCACCAGGTGGGGCTCCCACACAGCTGGCCTGTGTAGCAGGTGCCCTGAAGGCCTAGCTAACTACACAAGTGTATACCTGCACATTCATCACTTACTTGGATAATTATCTTAAGCAAGTACAAAATTCCACACCTATTTTCCTGGTCATCTTGATGCGTGAGAGATATCTATTAGCACTCTCTGTGGTATTTTCTCATAGAGCGAGGACTCATGGTAACAGTGACAAAGTATAGCAAAGGACAGACAGGCTGTGGGACGAAACAGGTGGCACTGCCTGAGACATCACCAGGCTAATTTGGCCTCTGGACTTTCACCTCATCAGGGTTACATATCTGCTGCATCCCCAGGAGGTGCTGGGAGACTCCTGCACTTCCTCTCTGTCTCTCCAGGTAGACAGCTTTCTCCCCACCCCAAAAGTGGCTTCCTGTTAAGTAAGTAAGGGACATTCAGGCATCCTGTCCTGGCAGCTCTTTAGCTCTTTAGCTCCACCCCCAGGCCCGGGTGACAGCCTCTTGCTCCTTACCTCATCAGGCCCAGGAACACCAGCAGGATGAGGCTGACAAACCACCCGGCAGTGGCGAAGGCCTTGGGCATAGTGAGTGCACCTGTGCCCACGATGAGGTTGAACATGTACACCAGGCCCACCTGCAAGCACAGGGGTGACAGTTAAGCCCAGAAGTTAGTCAACCTCTGCTTACATGGCCCTCAAAGGATCATCAACCTTCCCAGACTGCAGCCAGAGAGGCAGGCGAGAAGGGTCAAGGACACTGGGTCCCAAAGAGCCAGGCTCTGCACCAGGTCTCTGGGAACCAAAAGCTTAACACTCAAGTGACAAACACTCCATAGTCCATCAGGTCTTTTCAGAATGTGTCTGAGCAACAGTGCAGTCTCCACTGTGGCTGTAATCATTTCAGACTACCCAAGGCTATGCCACCTATGCCAGCACTCTGCTCTCTGCTGCTCCCTGAGCCAAGCTGCCAAAGGCGCCCGGAGCATTTTCCTTTGACTCACCATCAGGCTGGCCACAAATGTGCAGTTCCCTTTCCTCAGTTCCTGGTTCCCTTCCCTCCTCTTGCACGTCTGGCAGCAGCAGCTTTCACTCTTTTCTTCTGGCATTTCCCACAGCAATGGCTCCAGCTCCTTCTCCCAGCTCCCAGGCCCATGACCCCATCTCTCTCAAATGAAGGCTTCTTCTATGCTCCACAGAGGTGTCTGAGGCTGTGTGTGTGTGTGCTTCCCAAGGTCCACTCCTTCCTAGCTTAAAAGATCACACAGTACCTGCCCCTTCCCTGCCCGCCTTTGAGGAGCACATGTTGCTCCTCCTTGCTGAGGCTGAGGTGGCCCCATAGCTCTGAGCTCATCTCCTCTCATCTTTTCTTCTTCCCACTAGCTCTTTTTTTTTTTTTTTTTTTTTGGTTTACAAACTTTCCTTTAAAACATGCCTTGTCTCTTTCCTATGCCAAGCTCAGAAAGGAACCCAGCTATCTCTTCTGCCTTTATTTCCTAGTCCCTGTAACCTTAGCACTTTGAGGGCTGGGGTGGGAGGAAGGCTTTGAGTTCATGACTGGCCTGGGCTACACAGCAAGCCCTGTCTCAATAAACAAAAACAAAACCAGACAAATATCTCATCTGTACCAACCCAACTCAACTCTCATTTTTACTTTTTTTTTTTTTTTTTTTTTTTTGGTAGCAGGGACTGAATTCTGGACCCTATACTTGTCAGGCAGGCGCTTATTCTACTGAGCTATCTCCCTGACCCTTTACTTTTTTTTTTTTTTTTTTTTTTTTACAAAGATACACCTTCCTCTAGATCTATTTTTAAGTTTTTCTAAGATAGCTACCTATGGAAATTGATCATAAATAGACAAATCAGGACCATCTTCTCAGGCTATCAGATTTCTTTTTTAAGCATAAAGAAGCAAGACAGGAATTGTCAAATACCACCATGGGGTCCTTGGCTGAGCAAAGATGGAAAGGGTTGGGCAGTTGTGAGACAGGGCGAGGCCTCCCAGCAGGTGTTAACTGGACAGCTGAGTGCTGGAGAAATGGGTGAGTTTTCTTTTTATTTTTTTAATTAATTTTTAATTAAAAATCATTAATTTATTTGGTACAGGGTCTCGCTACACAGCTCATACTCATAGTGATCCTCCTGTCTCAGCCTCTCCAGCACAGGGATTACATTCCCACACCTAGTTTCAGTGGCTGGCATTCCCAGGGTCAGCATGACATGCAGTACTGGTGATCGAACTCAAGCCCTTGTGCTTGCCAAGCAGGTGCTTAGACCACCAAGCTATCTCCCCATCCTGAAATGGGTGAATTTTCTATCCAGAGGAAAGCATGCCACTGACAGCACATCTGTGCTTGGTACCAGGTGCCAAGCAAGCCCTGCTGTGCTTCCTCACAGCTCCTTGATTCCTGCTCAACTTTAGGGCTGGAATTCCACCACAAACCTCTTCCCAGGCTACCAAATTTCATCTTGCTTTCTCCTTTTTTTTTTTTTTTTTGAGATAAAATCTCTCTACATAGTTCCAGCTTGAACTCACTATGCAGGCCAAGTTGGTTTTGAACCCATGGCGATGCTCCTACTTCACGTTCCCAAGTGCTGGGATTACAAAGGTGACCACTTCTCTGGCTTGCTTTCCACCTTTGAGTCCCCTGGGTTTTGGATACCACTGTAGTCATCCCTGGCTGCGGCAGTGGACTTTGTCTTCCCCCCATGTCTTCTCCAGGAGCCTGGCACACAATCTGCACATGGGAACCCAGCTGACGTCACCAGTCCCTGCTCATGTGGTCCTGGCATGGCAGCACATGCCTGCCTTCCAAATGGGAAGTGCTGGCTTTGTACAACAGACTGACTGACTACACCAAACTAAGTTTTACTTTTGTTGGGGTCTGTTTACTGCCTGACACTTTGAGGCTAGTGTGTAGCAGACTAGAATAAATCATTGAGGTAGCTCAGTGCTACTCACAGGTTTGTGTACTCAGACTCCCAGGAGGCTCTTGTGGGCCAGGTCATGTGCTCTGAACCAGGTACAACTGAACGAGATAGCCATGACCCTTGACCTGATGGAGCTGCACCTCTAGGAGGAGGAGAAAGATAAGGAAAAAAATGATATAGGTAGCTTGAGAACAGGCTAAGGAAGGGAAGAATCAGGGCTTCATGACAACAAAACACTTGGAAGGCCTCATGATGACGTTCAAACCGGACTTCTAGCAAGGGGACCAGGAAGAGCCTTCCAGGCACAAAGGCCTATGCTGGAAATGAGGTACAGATATTGAAAGTTTTAGAAGGCCAGGGTGGCTGAGGTATAGCAAACTAGGGGCTGGGGCTGGAGAAGGCTAGGGTTAGACTGAGCAGCCTTTTTTTTCCCCCCCAAGACATGGTCTCACTGTGTGGTTCAGGCTGGCCCTGAACTCACTATGTAGCCCAGGCTGGCCTTAAACTTGCAATCCTCCTGCCTCAGTCTCCTGAGGGCTAGGGTTACAGCTGTGCACCACCACACCTGAGTTGTGCAGACCTTTTGTGAGTGAAAGGAGTTTGATGTTTTGGAGGGTATTGAGAAGGACACTAACAGAATAGACCTGAGCTGGTCACCTGACCTGTGCACTTTCTATAGCTTTGTTCTCTTTTGTGAGAAACTGCTGCTGAAGAGAGCCATGCAACAACACATGCGCATGCCCACAGAGGCTTTAAGCAACTCTCAATGAAAACAGGAGCTTTAACAACTTAATATAGGAGTGAATCAGGCAGGTAAGAACAGAAATGGGGAGCCATGTGTGTCTTGCTGTTACTGCTATGGTGTATATCTAGCTGTTATCCCCACAGCCTCATGTATTTGTAGGCAGGGCTCTGGGGAAGTCATTGGATCATGGGCTGTGACAGTCATCCCATGAGTCCACTGATGCATCTGTGCTGTTGGGAGGTGAAATGGGTCAAGGTGGGTCACTGGGGGTGTGGCCCCAGAGGGTCTGTCTCCCTCTTTTCTCCCCTCATCTCTCTCTGCTTCCTGCCTGCCAGGACACCAACAGCTCCTTTCTGCCTTGGAGCCACCTGGCTGTGGACTGAAACCTCTATGAACTGTGAAGCAAAGCAAACCTCTCCTCATCTAAATTGTAGGAGCTCAGCATTTTGTCTTATCAATGAAGAGAGTAATGACAATTACTATATTTTAGTTTCAGAGCAAGTGCTGTGCCCCTAGCAGGGCCTTAGGAACGCTGAAAGACAAAGCAGGACTTCTGAAGGCCTCAGCACTCCTAGCAAACATTGGTCCTTTTAACCTTCTGAATAGGTGGTCAGCAAGGACCAATCACAAGGAGCAGATGATTGGAGGGCAGAAGCAAATGTAAGCTGAGCCACAGGCTAAGTCGGGAGCAGTTGTGGGGCAGGAGGAAGAGGAAGGGTCCATTCTCTTTTGCTGAACATGTGACAATGCTATAAGGTCAGCCTCCTGGGAAGAAGGCCATAAAGCAGAGGAATAAGACCCTGCTAGTCTCCAAAGGCAAGGCCAATGAGTGCAGGTAAAACAAAGCTTCTTCTAGTTCCCTTCCCAGTGGCTGACCTGGAGGAGGCACTGGCCCACTCCCATGACTGTTCACAATGGCCTGGGTGCGCCAGACCTCAGTGCAGAGCATGGCACCCGCCTCACCTCCAGCACAGCAGCATCACCCATGACTTGCAGGGAGCAGGGGTCACCCGTGCCTTTCAATGGTTTCCCCTTTGATGACTGTCAAAGGAAACAAGCAGCAATGATATGCAAGAACTGACTGAGATTTAAGACTGAAAGCAGAGTTTTCTCCTTCAAATACAAGAGCAAAGATTTTTGGCAAGAATCTGGTGGCACTTGCTTATAATCTCAGCTCTTGGGAGGCTGAGCCATGAAGACTGTTCTAACTTTGAGACCAGCTCGGCCTAAATAGTGAGTTCAAGGTCAGCCTGAACTACATAGTGAGGTCCTGTCTCAAACAAAACAAAACAAAAACAAACAAACAACAACAACAACAAAAACCAAAGAAACAACCAGAGTTAAGTCAAGCTAACAAAAACATCTACCTTTGAATTGGAAAAGTACTAACTTCAAGCCAATTGGAAAAAATGGGGTGATACAGAGCTAAAAACAGGCTTGTGAATGATCATGGGCTCAGTATCTTGGTCTCCTTGGTAGCTGAGGAAGACTGGGGAAGACTGGGTAGCCGGGGTGGCTGCCTACACCAAGCCAAGGCCTACAGATATCTCAGAGCAGCTTTGGCAGTCAGTTCTTGAGTTGATTTGGGATCAGTGGGTGCTAAACTCCTCTTTTTGTCTTATAGGGAATCTGTGCTAATTCTCCCAGGATGGTGAAGAGAAGGTGTTTTCTTCCTTGAAAACCCTACCTACTTCTCCCTAGTTACCACCACCTTGTCCTACCATTGCTCATATTTCTCCTACATCTGTCTTTATCAGGAGGAGAAGAGGAGACAGCACTGGTTTATGGCAACTGTCTAAAGCTGGCCCTCAAAGAAAGATGCTGAACAAAAGAAAACATACAGGCCTTGGATGCAAAAGAATAAAGCAAAGGGTCGGGGAGAGAGCTCAGTGGTATAAGTATCTACCTGACAAGCACAAGGTCCTGAGTTGAATCTCGGTACTGAAGGGGAAAATAAAGGCAACCTGGGCAGGATGGCACACATACGTAATCCCAGCACTCAGGAGGCTAAGGTGGGAGGATCATACGTTTGAGGCAAGCCAGGGATGGTGGGGGCAGGGGAGATGGGGACAGACAGACAGAGAGACAGACAGATAAGACACATGTAGACCTAACTTGCTAATCTCCTGTGGGCACATGCACATGCTGATGCTTGAAATGACTACTCGAATAAGAAATGAGGACATCCCAAATCCTTCCAAAACTCTAGTTATAGAAATGACTCACTTCCTCATCTCTACATTTATAGACATCGTAAGAAAAAGCAGGAACTGTGGGACTTTTAGACATGGCCATTTCATTGCTGACATAGGAGACTGTCAAGTATTACTCAACTCCACAAGCGAAAGGGACCCTACTCATTCCATTCCAGGATTCACAAAAGACATTCCCTGGTAAGTTATGAAAGAAGTGCTCTTTTAAGACCTACCACAGAGCTGGGGAGAGAGCTCAGGAGCACAAGTGCCTGCCTGGCACATGCAAGGTCCTGAGTTCACTCCTGGTTCTGCAAAAAATCAAAACAAAACAAACAATCTTAAAAAAAAAATAAATAAAAGTTAAGACCACAATGCTAGTGTCTGTGATGCTAGCAGAAACAGTGCAGAAGTTCCCAGGGCAGAAAGGAATGTGCAAAGCACAGGAGCAGCTTAAGGCAGATAATTTCTAATGTATAGAAATGCTGCTTTTCCCTGGGCTACTTGGTAAGCAACAGGTGTCAACTGTCTGATTATTCAAGCGATTAACCTGCCAGCATTCAGGCAAGAGGTTCTATGATGTAACACTATGACCAGTAGATATTACACGGGGAAGAAAAACTGACTGTGTGTGGGGGCAGTAAGGGGTAGCAGAGACTCAAGAAAGAGAAATCAATCATTCTAATTATCCTCCTTCGAGATGCCAACTAGCTGCTATTTGAAGTCTTGGCCTCTTTCGCCATCCAGGACTGTAAAAGTTGTGCAACTGAAAAGTCAGCTGAAAACCAAAGCATGTTCAAATTGCTGAGATGATTAAAGCCCCAAGTCAACAACTGTCAATCACTATCCATGTGAAGGGCAGCACCACAGGCCAGTGGTGGTGGCCCTCAGATAAACACTGTGAAGAGTTAGCAAGTTAATTTGTTGGATTTGCCAATTTCTGATAAGCATCTACGATGGAAGTAAACTTGATCCAGTGTTCTGATCTATGACAGAGGCAATGTTGCTCCTGATATGTTGGGCCCCCACCCTGTCTTCACCAGGGTCTTCTGTTCACTAGCAGAGTCCATTAGAAGTGGCACGCTTCTCCAGAGGCCCAAAGCACTGTGCTGAATGAAACAGATTCTAGAAGGAAAACTCACGTAGGGAGAATAGAGCTCTCCGGTCTCTGTGATTTCACCTGCCATCTCCGAAAATTGAGGGAGGGTGGTCAGCAGAGGGTGCTTCTGTGCAGGGGAGGTGATTGCTGCAGGTCCCTAGGGCAAAAGAGTAGACTTCAACTTTCTGGTAGACCAAGATGGAGATGGGAGATTTGCAGCTCCTTTCCCACCTTTCACTTTAATAATACACTTGGGGCTTCTAAAACTCAGCTTAGAGGGAAGATTCTCCTAGGATGATGGAAACTGGCCAGTTTCTTTAAACTAGCCCTATCTGTACACGGCCCTGCTCTGGGCATGGATGCTGCTCCTATCATAAGTGACTTAAGGGGCTTCGGAAGCCACTACGTCTCACCCGCGACTACAGCCCCTACCCACTCTGAGGTACTTATGCTCACTTAATTCCGGGAACTGTCAGTTCACCACCACACAGGGAAGCCCCGGGGACTGCTCCTCGCTGCTCTTGGCAGAGATCTGGGGCTTCCCGGGTCGCTCTCCAACCCAACTCCTTGTCCCAAAGCTTGTTTTTAACCGGGCCTCTACTCCCTGGCCCCTATCTGCCTTCTGCCCTGCTTTTGGATTTCTCACTCTCAAACCTGCCTCTCTTCTCAAAAGCCTCTCTGCAAGCTTCTCCTTCGTCCTCCCTCCTGGGACAGCTCCTAGTTTGTCACCCAATTCCGTTCCATCCCACCGTTCCACCCAGCCCTGCACGGCACCTGCAGCACCGATAGCTCCGGGTTGCCGAGCTGCTGCCTGCAGCCTTTGCCGCTGTCGGCACCAGCTGTCTTGCACCAGCGCCTCCAAGGCGCCTGCGCAGGCTCTCAAGCCCTTCCCGGCGCGCACCTTGGGCGGGGTGCGGCACGGTGATTGGGTCTCTGACGGAGGCGGGGCCAGTGTTGGGCCTACGGGCTGCCGTCTGCGTGGCGGAAGTGAGAAGGTGCGCGCACGCGCAAATGGACCCCCCTCCCCCACCCCGCGCCTTGTAAGGATCTTGGCCGGCTGGAAGAGGCGGGTCGCCTGTATACTCCGGTACTCTCGCGTCGGCCGGGAATGGGTGTGAGTGTGGTAGTTCCGGGACCTGAGTGGTTGGAGGGTCGAGCAGAGGAGCTTGTGGCGCCACCTAAGGAGGAGAGACCTGGTGATTTAGAGTGGGCTCAGAGTCGGGGGAAGAAGGATCAAGTGCTATGTGGCGTCGACGCTTGAATGAAGGGTTAAAGGCAGTGCTGGAAGTTAATTCTGGGCCGAAATCCTGGGCAAGCGGTAGGAGCACTAAGCAGAAACTTTGGTATTTGGTGCTCGGATTTGGTGAACCGAAATTCTAAAGGGTAGACCTAAAGGACAAAGAATGGCAGCCCAGTTTCAGCCCCTCTGAGATGTGAACCAAGGACTGCTTAATTATTCTCACACAGCTCAGCTTTCTTTCTTGCAAGAGTTTTGAGTCTGCGTTCTGTGAAGTATTTAGATTTTAGAAGGAAAGAAGGTCGGGAGACTCTTCTGTCAGTTTAGCTCCGCCCCAGCAAGAGAACTGGAGCCCTCACCCCAAATGAGAAGAAACTCGGAGTCCTGCAGTCTTTGTTGTCCCCTACCTGCAGGCTACTACCATGAGGTTGAATCGGAACACTATGTTGCTGGGGAAGAAGGTGGTCCTGGTACCCTACACCTCAGAGCACGTACCTAGGTAATGTTCTGACTTGGGGTACACTTGTAGTGCACACGGGCCTGAGTGAGTCAGCGCTCCGTGACGCAGCCAGGAGCCTTCCTGAGCCCTAGTCTCAAGGCTGTTTCCCTTGAGCAGAAGCCCAGGTTGTGAGAAGTAATTACTTAGAGGAGAGATGAAGCTGAAATGAAGGGCTGCAACTTCCCTGGAAGAAGTTCACCATTTCCTTGTTTTTCCCTTTCCCCTTTCCAGTTTCCTTTTCACTTTTCAGTAAGGAATTATTTTGTCAACTAAATGTATGTAAGAAAGAAAAAGAAATGATCGTCTTGCCCTGTTATAAATTGACTTTACCTAGTGTCAGCAAATATGCCCCATTCTTGGAGGCATAACATTTATTTGTCCTCACATCCTCACTTGATGGATGTTAGTCTTGGTTGTTGTTGTTTATTACAAATTAATTATTATGAAGCACCATGGGGCCCGGCGGGATGGCTCAGTGGTCTAAAGTGCCTGCTTGGGAAAGCTTGGGCAGCTTCAGGGACCGTGGTTCGATCCCTGGCACCACAAGCTGCACCAGCCCTGCCCTCGGGGTGGGCTGAGCCAGCCATAAAAATGAGTGAATAAACAAAGGTTCTGAAACAAGAAAAATAAACAAATAAAAATTTAAAAATTCTTTAAAAAATTAAAAAAAATTATTATGAAGCACCAGCTTACTACTGCAGAATTTTTATTTTGTGTATTTTAAAAAGTAGGGCTGGGGAGATAGCTCAGTAGAATAAGTGCTTGCCTGGCAAGTGCAAGGGCCTGAATTCAATCTCTGATTCTGCAAATAAATAAATAAATAAATAACATTGAAGATGATACAGAATTTCAAAACAAGATGATAGGAAATCAACAATGGTCATGTCACATATTTTTATCTTCAAAGTAGTTGTTCAGATTACCAGATATAGGGTCTGGTGAGATGGCTCTAAAGCACCTGCTTAGGCAAGCTTAGGCAACTGCACAGACTGTGGTTCAATCCCTGGCACTACATGTTACACCAGCCCCACCCCCAGGGCAGGCTGAGCTGGCCATAATATATTAAAAAAAAAATTACCAGACATAGGCATGCAAATTGATAAAAAATTAAGCATTAACTGTTCCTTTCTATAAACCAATAGAAATTGTAGTACAGTTATCTCAGCTATCATGTGTGTATATTTCTATGTATTATATATATATATTATATACATATATATAATACATATATATATACCATTTCTCCCTTCATCCCAATTGTTCTTTCCTTTTGAGTAGTTTATTTCTCTTTCACAATATCTATTACACCTTTTCAATTTTATTTACTTTCAGTTTCTTACACTGTACAGTTTTTATACTTGGAGATCTGATTTATTTCACTTATGAATATGATCTCTACAAGTTTTTTTTTTTTTTTTTTTTTTGTGGGACCAGGGTTCAAACTCACGACCTTGCACTTGCCCAGCAGGTACTTGTGCCTTGGAGCTATCTCCCCAGCTGAATATGATCTCTAGTTGCATCCATTTACCCGTAAAACTGTAGTTTATCTTTCTTTATAGCTGAGTAATACTCCACTGCAATAAAAATACCACATCTTTTTTATCCATTCCTCAAGTGATAAGCATTTGGGTTGTTTCCAAGATTTGGCAATGACTAATTGCACTGCTATAAACTTAGGTACACATACATCACTGTGGTTGGCTTTTTCAGTTCTTCTGGAAAAATACCCAGGAGGCATTTAGCTGAGACCTCTAACCCTAGCTTTTTGAGGAATCTCTACACTGGTTTCCACAGTGGTTGTACCAGTCTACACTCCTACCAGTAGTGAGGAAGGGTTCCTTTTTCCCCACAGCCTTGACAGCATTATTACTGTGATGATAGCCATTCTTTCTAGGAAGAGGCCGAATCTCTTAATTTGTATTTCTTAGGGCCAGCCAAATAGCTCAGCCTAAAGCATCTGCAAGCAGGCACAGGGGCCGGGGGTTCATCTCTGGATCTCCTGTCCAGGTTTGCCATGCTGGCCCTGCTTCTGGGGCAGGCTGAGATGCAACTGAGACTGGGTGTGGTAGCTTGCCTGTAATCCCAGCTCTTGGGAGGCTGTAATCAGGCAGATCACTGTAAGTCCAATCTAGTAGTGAGACTCTGAATACCAAACTATAATTTTCAGTTCTTGGATGACCAGTGATGTTCAACATTTTTCATATATTTATTTGCCATTTTTATTCATTTTTTTTGGATTGGGTCTTTGAATTTTGGGGGCCTGATTTCTTTTGTCTATCTGTGTGTCTGTATGTCTGTCTGTCTGTCTGCCTGCCTGCCTGCCTGCCGCCTGCCTGCCTGCCTTTTTGAGACAGGGTCTTACTAAGCAGTTTAAGTTGTCCTTGAGCTCACTTTGTAGCCCTGGCTTGTCTTGAACTCATGATACTCCTGTTGCCTCAGCCTTCTCTCAAATGCTAGGATGCATGCAGCACCATTCCTGGCTAGCTGCTTCTGTTTTTTTGTTTTGTTCTGGGACTTGAATTCATGACTTTGTACTTGCCAGGCAAGCACTGTGCTGTTGAGCTATATCTGTGTGGGCCTGATTTTTAAAAATTCTTTGTATGTTCTGTAAGCCCTTTGTTTGAGAGACAGTTGGCTAAAATTTTTTCATTAGTGGGTTTTCTTTTCACTTTTTTTTTTTTTTTTAAAGGAAAACTCTGTTTTTTTTTGTTTGTTTAATGTGCTATTGGGAAATGAACTCAGGACCTTGCCCTTGCTAGGCTGGCACTTATTCTGCTAAGCCTTATCCCAGGTCTTTCTTTTCACTTTGTTGGTGATTTCGTTTGATGTGTGAAAACAAGATCCCACCGCAGTTCAATCTTCAGCACCACATGTTATGCCAGCCTTGCCCCCAGGTCAGGCTGAGCTGGCCCTAAAAAAAAAAAAAAAAAAAAAAAAAAAGTTTAAAAACAAGATCCTAGTTGTTGATTTTTGAAGTATTTCCCTTGTAGCTTGGCTTTTGTTCATCAACTCTTCTGCCTACCCTATGTCTTTAAGATTTCTACGTACTTTCCTTTCCAGTAGATTTGTTTCTATTTTAATATTTAGATATTTGATCTATTTTGACATTTATTGATTGATTGATTGGTTGATTGATTGATTTTATTGTTGTTGTTGTTTATGGAACTGGGGATTGAACTCAGACCCTTGTGCTTGCCAGGCAAGTACTTATTCTACTGAGCTATCTCCCCAGCCCTGATTGATTGTTTTTTGAGACAAGGTCTCACTATGCAGTTCAGGATGGCCTTCAGCTCACTTTTGTAGCCCAGGCTCATCTCAAACTCACACTTATCCTCCTGCCTCAGCCTCCCAAGTGCTGGGATTACAGGTGTGTGCCACCAAGGCTGGCTTATTTTGACTTTAGTGCATGGTGATAGCCATGGGTCTAGTTTTATTCTGTGGTATATGGAACACCTGTTTTTCCAGCACCATTTATTAAAGAGGCTAGTTTTTTGTTTGCTTGTTTGTTTGTTTTTAGTGGACATGTTGGGCCCTTTTGTCAAAGGTAAGGTGGCTGAATATATTTGCAGTTGTGTCTGCATCTTCTAATCTGTTCCATTGATCCTCAGGTCTTTTTTTAAAACCCCCAGTACCATGTTGATTTTATTATAGTAGTTTTGTAGTATAATTTCAAGTCAGCGATTTTGATGTCTCCTTTGTTTCCTTTGTTGCCCAGTGTTACTTTTTCTATTCTAGGTCTCTTCTGGTTCCAAATGAATTTTAGGAATGTTTTCCCTAGATCTGTGAGGTATACCAATGGTATTTTGATTGGACAGTTCCTCCTCCTCCTCCTCCTCCTCCTCCTCCTCTTCTTCTTCTTCTTCTTCTTCTTCTTCCTCCTCCTCCTCCTCCTCCTCCTCCTCCTCTTCCTCTTTCTTTCTTTCTTTCTTTCTTTTGTGGTACCAGGGATCAAACTCAGGGCCTTGTGCTTTCCAGGCAAGCACTTATTCCATTGAGCTACCTCCCCAGCCCCTGGTATTTTGATTGGGATTGCTTTGAATCTGTATACCAGTTTTGGGAATATAGTATTGTTGTAGTCAGCTAAATTAGATAGAAATATTATAGGCAATAAGACAGGGCTGGGCCCTCAAAGACATAGCACAGAAGACAAGATACCTTGCAACTGTGAGAGAGTGGGCCAGATCTAAAAGACCAAGGATTGAACAAATGCTGACTTCTCTAGAGATAAGCATCTGGGATTATATCACCTTGAGCAAGCCAGGAAGAGTCACTAATCCAACTGCTACCAGCTACTGGATAAACTCCTGTTCTATAATTGTGCCTGCTTGCTATGTGACTTGCTTCCCCATTTGGTCATGGACTTAATTCATTTTACCTGAGCAATGGTGCTGGTGATATCATTGGTTGACCATGGTTTTGTCCCACCTCATGCCTACCTGAGTGAGTTTCCATGTTCTCCACCTTAGACCTGCCTCATCCCATGTTTTTACTCTATAAAAGTCCCTGGAAGACACAGCTTCTCGGGGACAACCTGCTTGAGACCCCCCCTTCTGTCCCTGTCTTGGACAGAAGCTTTTTTTCTCCCCAATAAATATTCCACTGTTGGCTTCCATTTGTTCCTAAAATGCATTCTTCAGTTTTAGAGAACATTAACTCACCCCAGGTATATTTCAGGTCAGGAGTTTCATTTCTCCTATATCATTAGTCCCTTGCTATTTTGTGATTTGACTTTCATGGATTCACTGATATGTGGGTTTTCAAGAAATACTAATCTAAATTATCATGGATTTTTTTGCTATATTGCAGGGTTTTGCAGTACTGTAACAGTATATGTATGTTGTTAAATTTATGTAGGTTTAGTCTTTTAATCTTTTTGAGACAGGGTCTTGCTGTGTAGTTCAGGCTGGCCTTGAGCTCACTTTTGTAGCCCAGGCTGGTCTCGAACTCACACTGATCCTCCTGTCTCAGCCTCCCAGGTGCTGGGATTACAGGTGTGTGCCACCACACCCAGCCTAAGGTTTAGTCTTATCCATGAACAAGGAATATCTTTCAATTTTCTGAAATCCTCTTTGATCCTTTTTTTTCAGAGTACTATAGTTTTCACTGTGTAGATCTTTTACCTCCTTAGTTAGGTTGATTCCTACCTAAGTATTTCATTTTTTTGGATGCTATTGTAAAGGGTGTGGTTTCCCTAATTTCACTCTCAGTGAATTTGTTGTTTGTGTACAGGAATACTATTGATTTTTTAATATTTTCTATATCCAGCTGTGCTACTGAATTTGACGTAATAAATGTAGAAGTGTTTTGTAGAGTTTTGGGGGTCTTCTATGTAGAGTATCATGTCATCTGTGAATAATAGTTAATTTCTTCCTTTCCTATCTTTATTCCTTTTATTTGTTTCTCTTGTCTAATTGCTCTGGCTGATTTTTCCAGAACTATATTGAATAGGAGTGGTGACAGTGAACATCCTTGTCTTGTTCCTGATCACTCTTGGATGACCTACTTCCCTTTGCCATGACTGAGCTGTTGAGCTAGAGCTTTTCAGGTAGACAGGCTTTTTTTTTTTTTGCCTCTATACAAAATTTTATGAAATAAAAATTAAAGAAAAGAATGATGTGGGGGCTGGGGAGATAGCTTTGTGGCTCAAGTGCCTGCTTGGCAAGTGCAAGGTCGTGAGTTTGAACACCTGTCCCACCAAAAAAAAAAAAAAAGAATGATGTGCATTGTGCTGTAAAATGCATGGCTTCAAGTTCTTGTCACTGCCCAGGGCCTCATAAACTCTTATTCATGAGCCATGTCTTCACAGAGTGGGCCCACCACTTGTTGAGCTTGTCATTCTTGGGGTCAGAAAGGTTTTCACAAGGTCTTGGGCCAGTCTTGTGCCTTAGCTGGTGTACATAGGCTCTCACCACCTCATCTTCCTGTTGGTTTCTTAGGTTTGGCATAAATGCCATTTAGTGAAAAACCAGGCTTTCCAAGATTAGGAAAGGGGTTTACAGTATATACATTTTTTCTTTCTCTCTCTTCTTGGCTTTTGGAATTGCCCTTTTTGGAGTCTCTGTTTTCTTTTTCTTTCTTTGTACCAGGTATCAAACTCATAGCCTTGTATTGCCTGGCAGGTACTATGCCACTGAGCTACATCTGGGGCCCTATGTCCACCCCCCATTCAGAAATGTGTGTGTGTGTATGTGTGTATATATATGTGTGTGTGTGTTAAAGCCCTACCAGCTTCATTCTTAATTTCATAGTTTTTGAAGAATACATTGGCTTTAAAGTAGTAGATAGCTTCACCCATATCTATATCTTTTGTCTCTCTAGAGGTGGGTCCTTTGAACTGACTCCTGATGGGTAGTAGTATTATATTTCCAATGAGTTTGGTGTTAGGATCCATGAGAAAAGAGTGGTAGGCTGGCATTTTGGCTGGGCATTCAACACAGAAGAGTAGGACCTGCCTAGTTAGAATACAACCCTAGTGAGGAGCGGGCAGCTCAGCTCGGTCTGGTTGCTTTTTTTTTTTTTTTTTTTGATAGGGTCTCTATAGTATTCCAGGCTTGTCTTGAACTCAGTATGGAGCCCAGGGTGTGCTCCAGTACTTTTGCAGCAATCCCAAACAAAGCCCTGGGATTTACAGGCCTGTGCTAACATGATACTACCAATCCTACTGGACTGTTTTGATGTCTACTATTGGAAAGGCTAGAACTGAGTCACAGAATGAACTTCTGTAGGAGCTGGCAAATGTTTTGTGACTGAGAAAGTGGTAATTATGGCAGTGTCCTCTGCTAACAGTTTTCCTTTGGGAGTCCCTGCTCTCCTGCCTTTGTGGGGATTTGTTAGGACTTCATTGCTGAAGTTGGTTTGCCACATACTCCCCTTCAAGAATTTGAGGAATGTTTGCTTTAGCTTGCTTTGAATGAACCTCTGAGCCAAGTTGGGAAGGTGAGCAGATAGAACATTCCTTTCCTGCTGTTCTTTCTTGGGTCTGGCCTGCTTAGGTGTATTGTACAGTGACTCCCTGTCCTAGGAACAGCCATAAGCCTCTGGGCTTTCTGTGGGGGTCTCCTCCCTATCATACTTTTTTTTTTTTTTTTGTATTAGAGATTGAACCCATGGCCTTTGCATTCAGCTAACATCTCCAGCCTTTTGACTTTATTATTGTTTTTTTTTTTTTTGTTTTTTGGGCAGGGTCTCATCAAGACCCTTGGTTGCCCAGGCTGTGCTTGAACCTGTACTCTCCTGCTTCAGTCTAGAGTGGCTGGGATTATAGGCTCTTCTTCATCTTATAAAATGCGAGCCCAGTGCTTCCAGATCATTAGTCCTGCATGTCTAAGGCCATCCCTTGGTCCCTGCAGGTACCATGAGTGGATGCAGTCAGAGGAATTGCAGCGTTTGACAGCCTCGGAGCCACTGACCCTGGAGCAGGAGTATGCGATGCAGCGCAGCTGGCAGGAGGATGCCGACAGTGAGCAGCTAAGGCCCTGGTCCTGGGGGGGCGGGCTGAGTCAGGGGTTCCCCCCTTCTCCATCCGGACTCCCAGCCCTGTGGGGCCACAAGAGCTTTATGGAAAGCTTGGAAGCTAGGTGCAGTGGCACAGGCCAGTGTAGTACCAGCTGCTTGGGAGGCAAACACTGGTGGATCACAAAGGTAGGGCTAGCCTGGGCAACCAGATGGGGATGGAGCTCAGTGCAAGACCTTCAGTCCCATCTCCAGGAAGTACAGCAAGAGAGAGCAAGAGTGAGAGAGAACACACTGGCAGGTGTGCTAGAAACCCTTCTATCCACAAGGCTGGTCCCTGTGGTTGACCTGTCTATCCTCTCCACTTACTGTGCCATGCTTAGGACTTTTAGAAAGTAATGCATTTTGTGCTCTAGTTGTCAGTTTAGGCTCTGCTCTCTTTGTCCCTTGCTGAGGCCTGATGTAGTTATCATCCTCCTTTGGGTTTTCTGCTCTTTCAGAGTACGGGTGCTATTTGGAGAAGGCCACTTTTCTTTTAGACTTAAGGCTGTTTCAGAGCTTTGTAATGAGCTGCATAAAGCTCTGGGTCCCTGTTCTCCAGCCAGGCAGACAGTGGTTTTCTATAATTCCTGGCTTGGACACACAAACACCCTCTGCACCTCTTGTCTCTGGGGTTGATGACTGTAGGTGGTAACTACCATCTTTTTCCCTTAGAGTGTACCTTCATTGTGCTGGATGTAAAAAAGTGGCAGGCCCGGCTAGGCCCTGCTGAGGAGAGCTGCATGGTGGGTGATGTGAACCTTTTCCTCACCGATGTGGAAGACCCCACCTTGGGGGAGATTGAGGTCATGATTGCAGGTTTGTCCGCAGTGCCCAGCATCCTTTTCTTCCTGGCCTTCAGTCCTTAGAGAGCTTAGTGCAAGGCCAGCACCAGGCTGGGGCAGGCTGCCCGCCAGTGCTCCCTGAAGCCTCATGGTTCACCCCTATGCTTATCACTTTCTAGTGCATCAGTATAGACTTGAAGTTCAGTTTGCCCTTGAGGTAGATAGTGGACACTTGAGAAAAATGATTTCCAGAGCATTCTTCTGGAGGAGCTGCCCTCCTGTTTCTTTCCTCTCCTGTCCTCTCCTGTCCTCTCCTCCCCTCCCCTCCCCTCCCCTCCCCTC
>PVJA010011676.1:32509-54125 GCA_004027025.1 Myocastor coypus | reverse complement strand
TGTTTTGTTATCTGGTGATAAAGAGTGTATAACAGTACAGTGATGCTAGGTACATCCACTTTAACATCATGCATTGCTAGAATTTTTGCTTTTCTGAACTCAACACCCCCTGCCCCACTTCCAAATGCGTCTGCCTATCTTCTTACCCCATTACAACCATCATTCTCTTTTGAAAAACAATATTTTCACATTAAGATGGAAGCCTCCCCCCCAAAAAAAAAGAACTAGAAGACAAAAGAGGAAAATATTTTTTAAACCTTAAATTGATTTTATGATCTAAGAATAAAAATTTACATCAAAATTTTGTATCCATATACAAAAATATAGATGTCAAACACTAGAATGTCCAATGATAAGTAAACCACAGTCTTTCCTGTGATAGTTTAATATGTTTTGACTTTCAGTCCTTTATTGAGAATTTGATAAAAATCTGTCAAATGCAGACTCTTTTAAGGATATTTTTTATTTAGGAGTTTTGCTCTCATCAGGCTAAAAAGACTCAATTTGGGAGTGAGAGCAAGGTAAGAAACTTGACTAGTTAAAAATAATATGCATAATTATAGTCCAGAGTATGTGATATACTACATTGAATCTATACACCATAATGAGGGGAGGAGGTTGAAAGGAAGTGGGAGAATGTGCTGCATGAGAATCTCTACACCGTAGGGCTGGGAGATGGCTCAGTGGCATAAACACCTGCCTGGCAAGCAAAAGGTCCTAAGTTCGATCCCTCATACCAAAAGAAAAAGAGACTGAGAATCTGTGCCCCTTAACAAAGGGCAGAGGTTCAAAGAAAGGGGAAATGGGGCTTGAGAAGAATGTCAAACCTCTTCATAAATGTTATCCTTGCTATGTAAATAAGATGCATGATAGGGTGTTCCAAGTAGCACTAAACTTGGTTCTCTTTGCCCCCCACCACTTTCCTCACCACTTTCACAAGAAGAAGAAACATAAAAATGGAACTAGAAACTTAACGTTTCATTCCTTAAGTCTAATGATTTTTTTTTAAAATTGGGCCAGTTGTTAAAGATACTTTTGAAAATTCATGAATTTAGTTATTTCTGGACCAAGTGTTTATCAGAACTTTTCAAATTCTCTATAATTATCTTAGTTGCTTTTCTCCTTGCTGGGATCAAATATCTGATACTCACAAGTTAAAGATTTATTTCAGTTCACAGTTTGTATATATTTTAGTCCCTAGACAGCTCGCTGCAAGCAGGTTGGCATGGCAGAGGGGTGTAGCAGAGGAGAAGCAGGTTACATATGGCAGGCAGAAGGCAGCAAGCAATAACAGCCAGAGAAGAAGCAGGCCTCCCTTTTCCTTTTATTTCATCCAGGTGCACACCTTTTGCCTGGTGTCACCCACACCCAGGGTGGGTCTTTCCATTCTCCATACTGAAAACTATACTTACTCTGACCAGTGAGTACCACACACACCTTATACCTCTAGCCAGCTCTGTGATGAATGCTTGTGGCTTTGGGAAAACATTTAGATACAGTAACCAATATATATATAAATACACACACACACACACACACACATATATATATATATATATATATATATATATATATATATATATATATATATGTATATGATTGAATTCAGGACCTTGTGCTTACCAGGCAAGCACTTGTTCCACTGAGCTATCTCCCTGGATGCAACAGATATTTTTATAGTGTATAGAGTTAATTAAAAAATACTGATTCCTCAAGGACAGTCTGTATAAAGTGATACCATACAGTATACAGTGATACAGTGACTACCAGTTAATAGTCTTTTGTACATTGATTTTCATATTTGATTTTCACAGATGTCATCTATTTTCTTAAACCTAAGAATGAGTAGCTTTCTCAATGTCACACAGTTACAGTGGGTCATAGTTGTGGTTCATTTCAATTCTGATTGAGTTTAAAGCTCTTGTTCTTCATCAAGGTGAACTAGTATATAACTTATCCAATAGTGTTTTATTCTTAGATTTTTCTGAGTTCAGTTTTAGTCCAATGAGACCCATTTATGTAAAAGTTAATCTAATCAAAGCGTTTCCCTGGTGAAGAATTATCTTTGACTGTACTCTAACCTATGATGGATGTGCACACCTATATGATTAGCCATCCAGTGGTCTACATTACTTATTATAGTCAATAATTTTTATCAATCCGGAGAGGTTATTGTAGGCTTCTTTTACTCCCATATTCCAGGAAAAGTCTGAAAATAAACTAGAACCAGTTTCTTTTTGGCTTCTAGGAGTAGAATCCTAAGTGATTCTTTGAAAGACCAGTGTTATTCATATTGGTCTTGACCAGTGGTTCTCAACCTTTCTAAAGCCATGAGCCCGCAATACAGTTCCTCATGTTGCGGTGACCCTGAACCAAAAAATAATTTTGATGGCTACTTCAAAACTGTAATTTTGCTACAGTTACGATTGGGAATTTAAATATCTGATATGCATTATGTATTTTCCGATGGCTTTAGGTGACCCCTGTGTTTTGGTTGTTTGACCCCCACCAGGGTTGTGACCCACAAGTTGAGAACTGTTGGTCTCGACCATTAGGCTAGTTATAGGCACACCTGACCCCTCTATAAAATTATAGCAGTTAGCATTACTGCTTTCATGTTGTTGGTTATTATCTCACATTAAAATTGATAAAGTTGATAATTGTGCGGGCTAGCTCAGTTGTTTAAGTACCTTCTTGGGGAAACCCAGGCTGGTGCAGGGAACCATAGTTCAATCCCCAGCTCCATCTGCTATTCCAGACTCCCCTTTCAGGCAGGCTGAGCCAGCCAAAACAAAACAAAACAAAACAAAACAAAACAAAACAAAACAAAACAAAACCTTCTCAACTTTCATTTTTTTCTTTCTTTTTAAATTTTTTCTTTACAATTGGCTTCGGACAATTTCATTTTTTGTGTATCTTGGTATGATTTTATTCACATTTCTTGTCCAAAAGGTTCATTTTTCTTAGAAATATGGTGCTATAATTTCAACTAAATTTAGAAATTTTAAATGTTTAAGTATTCATTTCCTACCCCTTTCTACTTTGAGAATTCTGATTATATGAATATAAGTTTCTTGATTATAGCAGAGTAAACTATTATATGACTAATCTGTACAATCTTTTTCATTTCCAGTGGTTCTCAACCTTTCTAATACCCTGACTCCGCAATACAGCTCCTCATGTTGTAGTGACCCCAAACAAAGAAATAATTTTGGTGGCTACTTCAAAACTGTAATTTTGCTGCAGTTATGATTCAGAATGGCTTTAGGCGGCCCCTATGTTTTGGTCTTTCGACCCCTGCTGGGGTCATGACCCATAGGTTGAGAACCGCTATTTTAGACAACTTTTATTGTTATATTCATTTAAGTTTGTAAATAATTTATTTACATCATGCAATCTATTATTAATCTCATGCTATGTATTCATTCTAGAAATATTTCTCTAAAATTTACTTTGTCTTCACTTTATATCTTTCACATTTCAATATTTGTCTACAATTTTTAGTATACTATATATTGATTTTCAATAAATTAATAACAAATTAGTAAGACCAGATGTTCTATAGTGAACATGTATTTTATAATAAATAAAATACTATTGGGGGGTTATAGCTGAGTGGTTGTGCTGAGCTTGTATAAGACTATGTTCAATTCCCACTAGCAAAAAAAGAATGTAAGAAAGAAAGAAGAAAAATTAAAGAGAGGAAGAAAAGTGGATACAAGGGCTGGCTAAATAGCTCAGCAGATTAAAGTGCCTGCACACAAGTGCAGGGGCCAGAGTTTGCTCCCTTGTCCTCAGGGTGTGCTGAGATGACAACTGAAACTGGACATGGTGACATCTGCCTGTAATACCAGCTCTTGGGAGGCTGTCAACAGGCAGGTCACTACGAGTCCAATCTAGTAGTAAGACCCAGAACACCCTATAGTCCCTTCCATAAAATACAAAGAAAAGGGGGGGACGACAAAGGAAGGAATAGCATACAATAAAATATTTTCTGAAGATGTCAGGAAGAGTTTGGGCAAGGAAGACATGTGATAGATGTCTATGTGTAGTTTTTTAAAAGGGTTAGTTATTGCAGTTTGGTTCTATTCAGGCCAGTGCCATTTCACAGTGAATATGTATAAAGAGATACTAAATCTGAAAAAAGTTTTCAGATTATAGTCAGAAGGGCCCATAACAAAGAGTACATGGCTTGGCTGAAGTATTGATTTTTGTCTGTTTATATCTGATCTTAGCCAAAAGGCTAGAATAGCCTGTCAGGATCGTTTGTCCTTCAAGGTTGACTAAATATCTGTTCTCTAATTACAAATCTAATTTTGCCTTCTTTTATGATCACTGATTTTAAAACTCTTTTAAGATATTGGATGTTCTGCCTTTTCATGTTTCATATCCCCTGAATCACAAAACCTTTTTAGGCTCATTTGAGGAGCCCTGTGAGTTGACTTCCCCATGCATAGATCTCTCCGTGAAAACCCCATTCCATGCCACCAACTTCCTTTCCTTTTCTTTCCAGAGTTTGTCCTTCCATTTGGCCCTCACTCAGACTGTCTTTCCTTCCCAGTCAGTCGTACCCAAATCTGCATATCTTGTAAAAGCTGTCTATTGAGATGCCTACTCTCTGTCATCTTCTCCAAACCCCTAGGGATTAATCATCTCTTCCTCTTTGGAATTACTGTAACATATTATTTGGGCCATTTCTCCTTATTTGTGATGTTTTTCATTAGGCTGTACGCTACTTGAATGCAAGGATTTTTTCCTACTCATCCTAGTACTTCTTAAACCATGTTGGGTATTAGCTTATGCAAATAGTTTTGACAATGAATGACTGACTTAGGCTGGCTATTACTATTTATATGAAAAGATTTCTTTGGCCTTGTCTTTCTTAGCTCCTGCTAACTCATTCCTGTGACCCCCTTCCCTCCATGCATTTACTCAAGTACTTTTTCTATTGTGTAAGTTAAAGGAAGCTTTTTTTTTTTTTAAAGAAATATTTGCTTTTCTTTCCCTTGTGAGAGAAAAGTACTTTAATTTTAGATCTTTATGCTATCCTTTTTGCTGTATTATATATAATACTTTGTGCTCAGATGATGATTTTTAGTGTTCATTTCTGTGTCTTCAGATAATAGTGTGTATGTAGGCCCTTGCTATTTGCTTACATGCTTATGTTAAATTTCTAATGCAAGTCACCAGCACTGCTCCATTGTAAGGGAAAAAGTCTGTGTATTTATTGCAGTGATGTTTACAAAGGTGGTTACTGTCTCTTGACTCTATCCTTACCTATGGAACACCTGCTGCCCCACTCAGACTTGTAAGGATCAAGTGAGATAAAGCAAAGTTCACTTGAACACTTAAGAGCTTTGGGGCTATTAGGGGTAGGGTTTGGTGTTAGTGAGATATTATGAAGTAGAAAGAACCTTTGTATCAGCATTGCATTTCTTTTTAAACCATTTTGAAAATAAAATTAAGTATTTTATATTTGGAAAGGGACATTCTTTAGCACAATGCATGGAGACAGACCTGTGCAAGCAAAAAGATCTTCTTTTTGAATGTTAATTATCAACTCTTTGTATGTGTTCCACTTTGTTCCATGGATTGGATGACAAGCTTATTCTAAGAAAAAACTTTAAAGAAACAAGAGCTATTCTCTTATTTGTGTTAAAAGTGTTGTATAGCAACAATAGAGATAAATGTGTTGACAGTAATATTAGTGGCTAATGATTTTAAATTTAAGTTTGCATAGACTACCTAATTATTACATACAACAAGTGTAGGCCAAAGTGACATTTAGTAGTTGTAAAAATTACTGAAAGGAAAGGAACTGGGATAAAGGAAGGAAAATAACCAATTATAGTCTTTAGATTTGCTCTTGTCTTATTGAAATTACAAAGAGAAGGCAGAGTTATTAGCACTAGTTTTGTTACTGTTCTTTCTCCTTTGTTTTTTGTTGTTTTATTTTTGGTGTGTGTGTGTGTGTATGTGTGTGTGTGTGTGTGTGTGTGTGTGTGTGTGTGTGTTTGATACAGTTTGCTAGATTTTTGTTTAAGTTGTAAGTTTGTTGTAGCTATACACTGAATAGATAGATCCTGGGGCTGGGGATATAACTCAGTAGCAAGGCACCAGCCTGGCAAGCCCAAGGTCTTGAATTCAATTCCCAGTTTAAAAAAAAAATGCTGATATAATATTTGAAGTTATTGATAGCTTAACTGATTTTCCTAAGAGAAGATTAGTTTTCTTTGAGGAGTATCATAATTTTTTAAAATACATGCACTGTTGCGTTACCTAAAACACTTTTGATGGCTCTGCGCCTGTGGAGTGGTCTGCCTGTGGAGCAGTCTGCCATCTTGCCGTCGAGTTTGCAAGGCAAGGGAATCCCAGAACCAAGGAAGGTGGGTCACTCGTAGGCTGTCTTCTACTTCTTCTCCCTGGATTAACCAGGAACTTCCTTTTGTGATTTTTGCACAGCAGCCCTCCCCCTGTCAGTGCCTGTTGCATCACTAAGCTTGGCCCCAGCCCAATCTCATCAGTGCTCCAACTTATCTCTACCTTGAGGGTCTCTGGCTTCTCTTTTGGCCACTCTCTCCCACTGGACAATAAAGGATTTCTCAGCTTTCAACTGCTTCTTTATAGTGCAGGAGGAAGAAACCTTGCACTTTTCTTTATTCCCTTGCTTTAACCAAAGATTGCTGAATGGCCTTCTCAATACTATCTTAGCTTGAATTTTAACTCATGATATTAAGCAAAGAGTTTGTGCCTTATGTAAAATGGATAAAGTATATTGTTTTTAAAGGATTCAAGAGTGTTAATAACTCACATATGAACATATATTCACAAAAGGACAAAATTTGTCTTGTTGCTGGTGGCTTGAACCATTGATGATACGTGAATGACTGTCCCATGCATAATTATACCACTTGCAACACCAGCCATGCAAGCCATCTGGTAGGACAGTAATGTATGTACCATTGATGATTCAGGCCAGTGGGAATGTGATAAAGTCCATAGACCAGAGTCATGGCAGGAAATGAAAAAAGCTGTTTAATGAAGAGATTAGTTGTAGAGCTGTGGGCAGCACTCAGGAAATCAAATGAGATGGTGAAGTAACCAAGAACTAGTGACTGTAGAAAGTTATAACTGCCATTCCACCTGAACAGGCAAAAGAATAAACTGTATTAGTGGAAGCTCGTGAGTTCTTGGGACCATGGAAAAGAGGCTGCCTGATGGACACTATGGTCACTCAGTGCAGTGACAAACAGAAACACCAATATGAGACCCAGGATTTGGAGGCAGATTTATTTATGATGATATGCACTGATTGGAATTACTTGCAAAATATCAGGTCCTGCCCTCTGGTGGTCTAGGGCTTATATCGATAAGGAAAAAGGAAATATAGAGGCAGCATGGCTTGTCAACTGGGCATTGGTTTATACAGTGTGCATCATGGTGACCAGTTATGTATCATGGTGATCAGCTGTTTCCAAGAGACAGGAGCCATGAGAACTAGAGCAGGAACTGCTACCTGGGCAACTACCAAATTAAATAATACTGGGGGGGTGTTATCTGCTACAACAGAAGGATTGCAAGGTAGGAAAGAGTAGTATGTGAGCTAGGTATTAATATTTTACCACTTTTCTTCTCCCGTAGTGTTGTCCCATCACCTACTGACTCCTACTAGTGGCAAATCTCCATTGAAAACAGAGGGCCATAGAGTAGGCTGCTGCACTCTCAGTCAGCAGCAAGAGTACTTACTGATCAGGACTGAGAGTTGCAGACTGAATCTAGGCAGAGCCTGCAAGGGGAATGCAATAGCAGAGTCACTGACAAACAGAGCTTCTCTTCTCCAGTCATCATTTTATTGAGCATTAGTGGTCTAAGATAGATGAAATACAAAGCAAGGGGACAGAATTTCTGCCCTCTAAAATTTTGTAAGGTAATACACATTATCAAGGAACTACTAATGCAGTATCATAATCAAATTAGTGAAGAATTTATACTGATGAGGCAAATTTTACTGGCTGGGGATGTAGCTCAGTGGCACAGCACCTGCCCAGCAAGTGCAAGGCCCAGAGTTTAATTCCTGATACCACAAAAGAAAAGAGTGAAAAAAAAAAAAAAAAAAAAAAAAAAAAAAAAAAAAAAAAAAAAAAAAAAAAAAAAAAAAAAAAAAAAAAAAAAAAAAAAAAAAAAAAAAAGACCAAAATTAAAAAAAAAAAATGTCTTATGTTAAACTTCTGATTAGAATATTTCTACTGTAGTATATATTGTATAATATAGTGGGATTTGTGTATCTGTTTGTTGTGTTCCTGGAGACTGAACCTAGGGCTTTTTCTTTTCTCTTTGCGTGGGACCAGGGTTCAAACTCATGGCCTTTCGCTTGCCAGGTAGGCACTTGTGCCTCGGAGCTATCTCCCTAGCCCCCAAGCCTAGGGCTTTTTAGGCAAGGATATTTTAGACAAGTGCTGTACTACTGACCTACACGCTCAGTTCTTCTGTTTTTAAAAAAATTTTATTTGAAACAAGGTCAGCTACAAACTTGCGATCTTCTTGTCTCAACCTACTGGAATACAGGCATGCACTACTACATGTAGTGAAATTGTTGGATAGAGTTAGTGGACAGAATTCACCTTTACCTTATTAAGTGTAGTTTGGTGGGAAAATGAAACTTTTGTAAATTGTGTTAGAAGGGCAAAAATCTTAGCAGTTGAAATAGTATCTTCATGGTCCCTTCTTTGTTCTCTTTTTCTTCAAGAGAATAACAGAAGTAGCACAGAAAACAGCCAGGCAGTTCTATTGGTCCTTAGGGTCCATGGGGTGGACTGTTTTCATTTCTTATCTCCTCGAAGGGGAAAAACTGCTGTGTATGGCAGAGTAGTCAGCTAGTTAGCTTGCTGAAGATCTATGGGTTTAAGCAAAGCTGCCCTAACATCTGACTTTGTGTTATGAAAATGAGATGATGTCCTTCTTTCCTATCTAGGACAAAAGCCAGCGGTCCCCTTTCCTCCTGTTCATTTAATGAGATAGCATAAGAATTTTTAATTAAACCACTTTAATATTTTAATCATTGCATAAAATGAAAGGCACTTATGCTTGTGAAAGTTGGGCCTATTGCCTCAAGAGATTGGACTCCTATTACCAAAAATTCTGTAGAAGAAAAGACTAAATACCTTTCACCCTGGTATTTTTCCCTTCATCTGCATTTCGCATGGCTTTGTCAATTATCCCTTTTCACAATGCTTTTAAATGCCAATTTGGACAGTAGTTTTTGTGAGATGAAAACCTGAGTAATTGTTGTGATATTAAGTAAATGATGGTAGGCTGGCTGTTACTTAAAATAGTTCCTTAATTGTCTGATATTTGCTCTTTCAAGCCCAAAGGAATATAATTTCACTAAGATAAAACAACATCTTTTTTAAGAACATAATCATTGTTCCTTTCTTAATTGTTTTCAAAGAGTTTTTTTTTTTAAGACATCTAATGTTAATCATTTGGGAAGCCACTGAAAGCTCAAGGAAAAATACTAGTGCTTTGTTTCCTCTGCAATTTTATAATTTATAATAAATTATAAGTAAAACTAAGAACATGTTTGTACCTTAAAAGTGGAAGACTGAAGTCATCACTGTTGCTAATATTCTGGGATATTAAATCATCATTTATGTTTTCAATTTCTAGAATAGAACATTAAAGGAAACAGTCAACTTTCTTTTGGGTGTACCGTCTTTCTTTTTATTTGCAGAACTGGGGATTGAACTCAGGACCTTGCATTTGCCAGGAAGGCACTTGTGCCCCTGAGCTCTCTCCCTGGCCTGTCTTTCTATACAAGTGTTGCACAGAGTTATAATTAATGAATACTCAGAGTTGCATGATATAGACATAATTATTTGATTCATTGAACTGTAAAAATCTCTTTGAAAATAAATTTTGTTTTGTTATATAAGTTGTATACAACTGTGAAAAACTAGAAATTGTATTTCAGGATTTTATCTTTTAAGGCATTCCTGATTAAAACATCGATCCTTATTAGATTTGGAGTCAGGTTTATAAATTTTGTGACATTATTAGCTAATAACAATAGTTTCAGTCTAAAGTAAAAAAGAATAAATTCTTTGGGACTGTAGTATTTGGCTGAAAGTGTATTATAGGTAGAAGTTATATTATCAGTTAAAAGAAAATAGCCTGAAAATTAATGTCATATAGAATATGACATTAAAAACTACATATTTTAAAATCACTGGGCCAGGGAGATAGCTCAGGGGCACAAGTGCCTACCTGGCAAGTGCAAGGTCCTGAGTTCAATCCCCAGTTCCACAAAAACAAAAACAAAAACAAAACATTTACTCATGATTCTTATGAATAGAAGTCAGCTTTCAGAATCACTTATCTAAATCAGTCAGTTGAGTTTGAGTTTGTACCATGCAGTCAACTACCTGTGTTTGAGTAGAAAGCTTCTGAGATAGTTTTATTGTTGATAAGTTTCTAGTTATTTCCTTCATGACATTCCAGACAGCTAAAATTCCTTTGTATTTTAAAGCTCATTGAATAGTATAATGGCCAATGTGTAATCAGATTTATATTAAAATCCATGTTTAAGTCCATTAAACATTAGGGAAAGTAAAAGTTCCATGATCTAAAAAGCTTTTGCATTTGGTTGTGGTGTTAGAAATCTGAACAGGTTCTGAAGTTTAGCTTTAAAAACTATCTTCATATCTAAACTATGATGATATTTGGATATGGGCCAATGTCTTTCCATGCAAAACTCAATCTCTATTTATGTCTCTTCTAAAAGATACAATACCTGATAAATAAAGTTAAGAAGGAGTAGTGGCTCTCTCCAGAATTCCTTTTAGAAAAAGAATGAGTAGAAAAAACATATGTTCCATTATTAAACAAAAAGCCTTTAGAAGTGACTCTGCGATCATGGGTAGGCTCAGCTAGGCAGGTATCTAACAGAATTTGAAATGTAAAACGTTAACTCTTAGAATTGAATGTGAACATGCACTGATGGAAGAGCAGAAGAGTTTTTCTCAGATGTAGAGGCATGTGTACAGCAAGTAGGCTCCCCAAGGTATTTGTTGATCAGCAAAACCATGAATTCAAGACTAGAAAGAAGTCAGAATTTTATACTAACTTTACCAGAGGCATCAGAAGAGGGAAGGGAAAGTGGGAATGAAAGAGAGAATACCTGTGTAAGACCAAGTTCTCTGTCCACTCCAGCTTGCATTCTTTACAATCTGTGGAAGGCTCATTTGGCCTTAGTGGTTCTTTAGAGTGCAGCAGCTTTGGTAGCTCTGGCTAATGGAATCTTTAAGATGAAATAGTTGCAAATTCACTACCTTTTTTTTTGTCTTTTTGAGACAGGGTCTCTCTGTATAGTTCAGGCTGGCCTTGAGCTTAGTTTTGTAGCCCAGGCTGGTCTTGAATTCTCACTGATCCTCCTGCCTCAACCTTCACTACCTTTTGAATCCATTGTATTGAAGAACCAGTTGTTATCCTTAGACAGTAGATGTATATTTAGATTTCTTTAATTAATTTGAACTTTTAATCTCTTAAAAAATGGTATGCTCTGTCCTATTAGTAATGTTGAATATTGTGGTTTCCATCAATTATTTTGCTTTATATTTTTGGTAGCAATCAATGGAATTTAGTAAAATTTATTTTTGCAGTGAACAAACTATCAAGTGATATTTAAATTAAGAAAGCATCACCTTTGTAGTCAGTTTTTGCCTCTTGGAACACAGTCTATGACTGTAGTTCTTTAAGTTGTTTTAGTGAAGCTAATGGTGAGCATTTCCTATGTTACACCAAATAATATTTATAATTCAAGGAGTACAGATGTGACAGGAAGAACAGAAAAGCTAAAAAAATAAAAAGCCAATCTGTTTTATAATTTTGAAACTTGTAAATTTGTCATTGTGTGTAATAAGCCATCAGAGGTTGAATGATCCTTTCCTTTCCTTCTCCTCCCTCCCCTCCCCTCCTGTCCCTGCTCCTTCCCTCCCCTCCTAGAACCTAACCCAGTGCCTCATGCATGGTAAATTTGTGCTCTACCACTGAGCTATATAGCCTTAGCTTCTGATTTTTATTCTTTTTTGCTATGAGATATCTCTAAATAAATCAAGGAGAATCAGCAGCACTAAATATTGAAGGCTCTATGAGCATTAAGAATAACAGTTAATTTTTTTTAAGTCTTAGTTGGTTTTATATCAGTGTGCTCAGTGGTTGTAAGATATAGAATTATTCCTCCAGGTATAATTCTGGACAGGTTTCCTTGTACATGTTTATTAGATTCTAGCACTGAAGTTTTCAATCAAGCATGGGAATTAGATGCAATCTATGCCCTGGAGACAAGAATGCATAGTTGAGCAGTTCAGCAGTCCTGTAATTATGATCAGCCTAGCATCTGGAATAATTAGTTTTAAATGTTTAGCTATTCTGCACTTTAACTCAAATCCTGATATGCAGTTATATGTTTTCCTCTTAATAGTCAAGATAATAGTCAAGATAATTAAGAATTAATTCAGTACTCTAAATAATTATTTTTTAAGATTTTTAAATATTTGTCAGAATATCCCAAGCAATATTTTGATAGCATTAGTTGATTTAAAAAAATTTAGAAAGATTACAAGTTGAGAAATATATTTAAACAATACAATTTGTTTCTACTTATACGTTTACCATAGAAGATGAATGCACAATTCTCTGTAAAGTTCTTAACCACCAAAATATTGCAAACTAAATGTTCTTTTTGTTTTGGTTGACATTTCTTATGGTCAGTAGAGGGAGCACAAGTTTTCTAACAAACCCTACATCACAGAACTGAAGTGACATCATTAGTGATGCTATAAAGGGAAAATGTCTAAGCTTGTTCATAATGGTTCATGTTTCATAAGCCACGAGAAAAATTAAAATTTACTAGCCAAGGACCATAAAAATAGAATCTGATTTTGGAGACCATTTTTAAAGCTGTATTGTATGCTAACAAGTTTCTTTAAAGTTTAAAATTTGAGGTTAAGATGTGTAAATTGATTAAAGGTTAAATTTAATTTGAGGTTTTGTTGGTTGCTTGTTTATGCTTTTGTTCTCACACATTCTAAATGTCATTGTAGTGCTGTTTGAAATATATGATATATTATATTGCAGTACGATAAAGTAGTGGTTTTTGTGTGGGTAAGGGTAGTATTCCAAAGGTTTATTACACTGTGATTAAAGATGCAATCATTAATTAACACCATATTTAGTTTAAAACATCTTGTAACAAAATGTCTTCTACAAATGTGGTTGGTAGATCCAATGAAAAGGTTACATCTTGTGAGCATTTGATACAGTGTGGGAGATTATCACTGTCATTATGAAAAAGCTATTATGTTTGGTGCTATTAAGATAATTCTATGAAGAAATTCAGATGGAATAGATGTTGATTTGTGATAATGTATTAAGGTTAAGTACCAAAAAAGTCATTTTAGTCCGTCTCAGACCTTAGAGCTATCAAAATAATAACACTAAACATTTTTATAACACTTTTAAATTGTTTTATACATAACTTTTATGACAAAAATAAAAGTGGTTTCTATTCAAATTATTCCAAATTAGGGTCTAATTTTAGTATGAAGTAGATGTCAAGTACTTTTTAAGAAATGTTTCCATAGAATGTTAATCACTGATGTTTACTACAGAACGTGAGAAAATAAATATTTTTTAAAATGGAACAGCTATTTAAGTAGGTTCATCTCATAGAGGAATTAGTTGATTAGTAAGTTATTCACTTTTTTATAAAACATTTACATGGTGAACAAAACCAGAATTCAGAGCTCTTGACCCCTCGATTAAGGAGTTACCAATTAAAAGTCAGCGCTGCAGTAACTAGGATATATAATTCAGAAAATACAGGAAAATTAATCACTTACCTTTCATTAAGTGCCTGATTTATGAAAAGTATTGTGGCGTTAGTTTTGCTTGGTAAAAAATATAAATAAAAATACAACTGCCCATTATACTTGTCTTGTTTCTATTATTCTAACAAAATACCCAAGGTGGAGTGTTGTATAAAAAGTATTTAACTCACTGTTTTGAAGGGTAAAAACCTAGGATTAGGGAATTCTGTTCATTTGACTTCTGGTGAGTGTCCCATTGTCTGTGTCATATTGTGGGAAATAAAATGACTTAATATAAATGTGGGCAAGAAGAAGAGATTACATGTTGAAACAGGAAGTCAGAAACTTAGGACAGGCTGTTCTCAAAGTCACTATGTGGCCCAGGTTGGCCTCAAAGACACAGAAATACTCCTGCCTCTTCCTCCTGATTACTGTGATGGCAGGCGTGTGCCACCACACCTGGCTTCTCTTTCTCTTAACAACTTACTTTTGTAGGAACTAGCTAGAATTCCACAAAAACTACCTAACCTCTACTGAGGATAGTAACTAGGGACCTATCGTCCTCCCTTCACTAGGCCCCAACTCCTAAAGATTCTATCTTGTCAATGCCATCAGATTAAGCTTTCAAAAAAAAAAAGAAGGGATACTATTTACATCCAAATTATTGTAACACCCATGAAGCTCTACTCTGTGTCATAATGACAAATATAATTGACAAGAATATTTAAAATAATATATTTCTGTCATTTGAAAACTAAGATTACTTTTTATAGCCAATGAATAGAGTGTCTCATATGTGTCACTAACTAGGTAAGAATATTTGGAGAAATTAGGGAATTTTCCCATGTATGGCTTTGAGAGAATGGCTTTAAGATTGAGCCATTCTCATTCTCTGAGGACGAGACATTTCACATTTACTTACATAAGATTATGGGGATGCTCAGACTGAGCAGTGATAATGTTGGAAATACTTATGGTTAAAAAGGAAGCCTGAATCATGCAAGGGGAGGTATATGAGAGGTTGGAGATGATCTAATGCATTCACACCTAAGGAAATAGAGACCCAAAGTGACTCTGAGTTCTTTGCCCACGATTAGTTACATAGCTAAATGGAATTAGATCTGAGTCAGATCCCTTGAAATTGATTGGACATAACTGAACAGATTGGTAGAAGAACCTAGAAGAAAGTGTGAAAGAAAATGTTAAAATATGTTGCATATGTAGGGTATATTTCTTGCAGAGATGTGGAATCTGTCCAAATAATTGAAAAGTCTTTAAGAGCGAGGAAAGAACTGTTGACTAAATTTTGGTTCTTAGGCAGAATAAATCATAATAGGATGTAGCCATGCATGACACAACTTTTAAAGTAGGATGAGGTGTTTGATGGCATGTAGGAAAGCAACTTCTAAGTTATTAGTAACAATAAATATAGTAATGCTAATGGCATTAACGACACCTACCATTTATTGAATGCAAGGCAGCATTTAAGTCATCTGTGACCTAAGTATTTCTGTGCCATTTTGTTAATGAAGAAACTGAATCCTCTCATGTTTCAATTCTAAAGCTGATGTATCTCAAACTTGAGCAATGAATATAGATTTTCCTCCTAAAGTAAAAGTAATTTTCTCCTCCTTATCCCATATTGATTTATTTTTGTCAGAAAGTTCCTTAACTAGATGTATATACAAATTCCTTAAATTTATAGCTATTATAATTTTTAAAACTAATCAAACAAGTCAAATGCAAGCAAAACTTACTAAATTAATATAAAGGAAAAAGTTTTTGCTGAGTGCAAATGCCAGTTGCAGGAAGAATTTGTAGCTTGCTGTTCCATGGAATTCTTGTTTGATTTGGTCATGCGTATACTACCATGTGCTTCATGATAACTTAGTTTTCCCACCACTTTTCTCTATTCTACCTTTTTCAAAGTATCTCTACAGTTAATGCTTTGCAGTGTCACTTGACCTTCATGTAGTCTACTCTGTTACTTATTGTTAATTCTTTCTGTTGCTATTAGCTGTGAGAAAGACTGCCACTTGATATCAGCTTAATGGTTTGGAGTACTGAAATGTCATGACATTGTGTTTTTACTTATAAAGTGATGATCAGCCATGTGATCTACAATATATTCATGTTCTTTATTTTTTTAGGTTGTTACATAGAGGAAATCACAATTTTTTTTAAAGAAATTCACTGGCTCTGGCTTTGTTGGTACCACTTAAAGAGTAGTTGTATTGCACTTTCTTCCAAACTCTGCGTTTCTGTAGCTACTGGTGAGATCCAGGAACACCCACATGGCCATCACTTCAGTGCTACCTTAATTCAGGCCACCACCCTTTTGTTGAATTTTTGCCCCAGCCTTCAATATAATGCCTATCAAGTTGTCTGCATAATGTAAGCTTCTACAATAAAGTCTTTTAGGGTGAGTTTAGGAATTATTTCCTGAAACTCTTCCTTATTGTTTCTCCTTATCTTTTGCTTCCCCATCCCAGTTGTCATAGTTCACTATCATCTCTCCCAGGTAGCTCTCTTTCCTGTGTATACCTCTGTTGTATTAGCACTTTGTATTAAAGTCCGTGTATTTTGATTTCCTGAGTAGACTGTCAACTTCTTCAAAGTGAAGTCTGACTGTGTGCCAAGAGCGTCTTCTTACCCAAATGCGACCTTGAATTACTGGATGAACTAATTGTTTTAGAAATGAGGGGTCATGAGTAGGCCAAAGCGAAGTACAAATTTCCTTATCATTTTTTACTTATTTATGTAAATTGTGTATGAGTGATTTAGTTAATGTAGTAGACTATTTGAGCATGTGAACAGCATAATACCAGAAGCATTCCACAAAGAACTTAAGGTGGAATTATTTTGTTTATCTTTTGGTCAGGCGCTGTGATTGTCTCTACACCCCAGGACATTGCACTAGTGGATGCATACAAGGGTGCTGAAATGTTTCGCAAAGTCCATGTGCCTGTAAGTATCTAGTTGTAATGCTGAAAAATTTGAAATCTTTCTCAGTGAAAAACAAAAGTTATTTAATCCTATGCTAAAACCTTTGTGAAATTCCTTGTTCATCTTTATCATTAAAACATACTTTTAAGTAGAAACATACCTACAAATTAATGCAAAAGAGTTCTTCAGGTATGCACTTTAAGAAGTCCTTCTTTTTGCAAACACTTGTAACCATCACTGACCTAAAAAGTTTTTTAGAAAATTATTTAGGGTAGATAAATAATTGAATAGATCACTTATACAAAAGGAGATGAAAAAAGATTATTTTTTTCTTCTATTCTCTCTCTTATTAACCCACTGATGGCCACCTTCTTCTAAAAGGTATTGCAGGATTTTCTACACCATATGACAAAATAAAACAAAGTAAAATATTTTAATAGTAGACAAAGAATAATTAAAACCAGGTGACATTATAAGTAAAGTCAGTTAACAGATTACATGTCTTTAAGGATATTAAATAATGCTAGTGGTGTGCCATAAATTTTCTAGCATCCAAGGAAAGAGAAACATTGTACCACTAAAGTCCATTTCTACAAGGTAAAGAAGAGCTAGATAGCAGAGAAAGAGAGCTGAAAGCAGAGACATATCTTTGCTAGGTTCTCAGCAAACAGAAACTCGTGTGTGTGTGTGTGTGTGTGTGTGTGTGTGTGCGCGCGCGCACGCGCGTTGGGCACACTCTCATCACTTTTACAGAACATAGGTGTTTCCTCTCGTGTGCCTTAACAAACACAAGGGTAACTGTGACAAAGGACAATTAAAACAAGCATTTTAGTACAAAGCCAACTTGAACCTTCTGTATATTAGCTCTCTATTGGCCTTTTTTACTTCAAGGATAGATTTTAGAATTTATAGACCAAGGCTTCCTAAACTTCAGCCTATTGACTAGCTTCAAGGATCTCCTAATTATCCTTCAGCTTCTCAGTGCAAAACTACTCAGTTGCACTTGTTTTGATAAGAAAAACATCACAACTAAGGATAGAGCTCAAGGGCAGAGTTCTTGTCTAACATGCTTTAGGTCCTGAGTTGGTGGGGGAGATGAAAAAGGGAAAAATAAATGAAGAACTCACTTACTAGCGGGGATGAATTTGTGATTAGTAAGGGGTTTAAGACCTGTGTTCTGTGTGTACATTTTAGCATGGAAAAACTTTAAAGCAATGTAACCATGTAGCCGCCTCAGACAGAAAACTTTCTCTCTGAAGCACCTGGTTTAACCATTGAGACTTCATATTATGTTCTCTAAGATCTGCCTACTCAGATCTCCTGATTATATTACTTGCTGTATAAGGCTTTAAAATACAAATAAGCAAAAGATTTTTTTTTTGAAACAAGGTGTTGCTATAGCAAAAGGTTTATTAAAGGGAGGGTTATCTACCAGAAATTATGACACTGAGTTAGCAAGTAATCTAAATTCTTCTTTCTGTTAGAAATTAGATAACAGAGCTGGTTTGTTAAGAACACTTCAAGATCAGGATAATAGCCATTCTGTTTGCATGTGAGAGAATACTTAGCTCTCCATTCCATAAGGTAAAAATGGAGGCATATGTCTAAAGCTCTAAGGCACCATGAAACCCTTAAGGGAAAAGTTTTTAAAAGAGAAGTTAGAACTTGTTTGTATTTTATTCCCCTAATTATTATTATTATTATTATTATTATTATTATTAGTAGTAGTAGTAGTAGTAGTAGTAGTAGTAGTAGTAGCAGCAGCAGTGTTTTGTGTGCCAACAGGCCATTTCAGCTAAAGTTGACATTTGAGGTAGTAACAGAGTTGGGCTCTACTACACTGCTATACTTCATTCACTTTGTGTCTTAGTCACTTTTTACTTGTTGCTGGGACAAATACCCGACACTCAAAATGAAGGAAGGAAAGGTTTATTTAGTTCACAGTTCGTGGAGGCTTCAGTCCATATTCAGCTGGCACAAGGCTGAGTGGAACAGGGCAGAGAGCATCCAGTTCATGGCAGTGGAACAACAACAAAATGGTGGCAGAGGTAGGCAACCAAACACAGCAGCAGAGCAACAACTACGACTTTAGTTTGTCTCTCTGTTACTCTTTATATTACACTCAGGCTCTCCGCCTTAGGATATCTTCCCTAGACCACACCCATAGTCTCAGCCTTGCTCAGACCAATAATCCCATCAGTACTAAAACACAATCCCAGGGATCATGAATCAAGTCTCAATCTATAGAAGCCATGTCCCGTGATTGCATGAGGCTTTGGGGGGACAACTAGACATAAACCATAAAGCTTTGTTATTTATTTGTTTATTTGAATAGAATATTTATTGGGAAAGAAAGCTTCTGTTCAAGAGGGGAACAAAAGGGGGACTCTGGTGAGTTGCCCCTTACTTTGTTATTTGAGAGTCTGATGATGCTAGCTGCCAAATTCATCCTATGTACATTTTAGTTCAGATGTAATTTTTCCTTACCTGCAGCCCTTTAATTAAGAGTCAAATGAGCTCTTACTATTCTGACTGATTTTCCTTTTGTTCTTGTATCCTGAGGATAGTACCCTCCCTTCTTCCTCTTTTTTTTTTTTTTTTGCCTTTTAAAAACTATTTGCCCTCCCAGCTGCATATGTACTGGATAAAGTCTGTGAGTGAACAACTGAGCACTTTCTAGCCATGAACTCTGTATGCAGTTTGACAACTATGGTAGACCTACACTGAAAAGGGGGTTTCAGTCATAAGTGGGAAGTAGATTTGATGACTTCTGAGATCTCTCTGGCTCTTAAAAACCTCAGAATCTGAATAATAACAAAATGTTTGAAATTAATAAGTGTTCCATAAATGCAAAGATATTTTGCTTTGTTTATTTTACTTCATTCCATTTTCCCTCCTGCTTTTTACATCTCGTTCTCTATCCCTTCCCTTTTGAAGTGCATTAGTTACTATGGAAACAGTGACATCTTTGGCATTCATTGATATGGACAAAGTTTAGTAACATCTGCAGGAATATTTTGAAGTTAATTTAAATGATTTCTTAAAATTCTAAGCATAGATAGGAAAAGAAAGAGATGAACTATAAAATTCTCTATTCTCTGAAATGGGGGCTGGGGAGATAGCTCCATGACACAAGTGCCTGCCTGGCAAGTGCAAGGTCCTGAGTTTGAACCCAGGTCCCACAAGGAAAAAAAAAAAAAAAAAAGAGGTCTATTCTCTGAAATGATATTGTTATAGGTAGTTGGTAGGCTCTTTTTTAATATTAAAAACTTCAGTTTTAAATTTTTTTAAATACAGATAGCAAATAAATACATGAAAAGTTCCACAGCACTGGTCATTTGAGAAATGCAAATTAAAACAACACCAAGATACCATCTTACTCCAGCAAGAATGGCTATCATAAAGAAATCAACTAATAATAAATGCTGGAGAGTCTGTGGGGAAAAAAGAACACTTCTTCACTGTTGGTGGGAGTGTAGACTGGTACAACTACTATGGAAGTCAGTGTGGAGACTTTCCGAAAAACTAGGATTAGAAGTCTCGTTCAACCCAGGTATTCCCCTTCTGGGTATTTTTCCAAAAGAACTGAAAAACATCAGATCACAGTGATATATGTCACCCATGTTTATAGCAGCACAATTTGTCATAGCTAAATCTTGGAAACAACCCAAATGTCCATCAACTGACAAATGGTTGAAAAAATATAATACTTTTATACAATGGAGTATTACTCAATTATAATGAAAGATAACTTGAGATTTTTATAGCTAAATGGATGCAACTAGAGGCTATACTCATAAATGAAATAAATGAGACCCACATGTGTAAACAGCATATTGTCTCCCTAGTGTAAGAACCTAAAAGATTAAATAAAATCTGAAAGGTACAATAGATATAGTAAAGAAAATAGATATGGTATACATACAATTTAAAAGAAACAGAAATAAATGAACATAAGAAATTAATAATTGAGGGGCTGGCCAGATAGATCAGTGGATTAAAGCACCTACCAAGGCAGGTGCAGCGACCTGAATTTGATCTCTGGTGTACCTTGCTGGCCTTGCCCCCCTCCCCCCGGCCCATGCTGAGAGAGCAATTGAGCCTGGGTGTGGTGCTGCATGCCTGTAAACCCAGTGCCTGGGAGGCTGAAAACAGGAGGATCACTACATGTCTCATCTGTGTAATGAGACCCTATAGACCCTATACTAAATATATTTTTTAAAAAATAATAATTGAGATAAGAGGAAAAAAGACAGGAAAAAAGGGAGGACAAAAATCATATAACTATGAACATAAACATAGGAGAGCTAAGATGCTTGTATTAGTAAATTCTGTCAGTTTTTTGAAGGTAGCAGTTAATGCTAAAACTTTTTGCTTGGACCATTTTATATGGTTATATCAGTAAGCTGAGGAACTGCACTGAAGACAGCAATGTGCAATATAGCAATCAATGTTGAATACCTTTCATCTTATTTTTTAAATGTATATTATTCTTAATGTCTTATTGAAAGAAAGAGTTAAGTTTGTTTGATTGGTCTTACCTGCCTATGTCTGGTAATCTGAGCAACAAATTTGATGATGTAAATGTATTATATACCAACCATTGTTAATTTTCTATTCCTATGCTGTTTTGAAATGCCATACCATTTCTATTTTATAACACTTCCTTTTTGCCTTGCCCATGGTTTGTTTGTTTGTTTTGTTTCTTTTTTTTTTTTTTTTTTTTTTTTTTTTTTTTTTTTTTTTTTTTTTTTTTTTTTTTTTTTTTTTTTTTTTTTTTTTTTTTTTTTTTTTTTTTTTTTTTT
>PVJA010011676.1:0-32409 GCA_004027025.1 Myocastor coypus | reverse complement strand
TTCTGTTATCATATAAGTGATCACTTAGCTTTAACTTCACAAAGTTTTGTATTCCACAAATACATATTTACTGATAAATGAGTGCTTTCTATGATTTTTTTAAAAAGATGAAGCTTTTTTATTCAAGTATTTTCTGTACGTTCTGAGGCCTTCTAGACTTTTTCTCTAGACTGTTCTTTTATTAGATTTCTACTCAGGCATTTCTTCCCCTAGGAAGCTTTCCCCAACACCAGCAAAAGCTAATAATCCTTTCTGTGAACTGCTTATACACTTACCTTCTTGGGCCTGTTTCTTGGCAGGTTTTCCTAAGTAGTCTTTGTAGAAGAGCATGTTACTGGGTGGCAAGAAAACATGACATAAACACACTAATACTTTGATCTAGAATGTAACACCATCTGTAATCTGCTGTTCCATTTTCCCCAGGCTCATGAGCCACTTGCTCATATTTTCTCTGCCGTGGCCAAATAGGCCTTGTACTTCTCTTGTACTTTTCTAAATACTGTTTCTTCCCTAAAATTGCCATGCTGTTTTCCTACTTGAAATCATTTTGCTCCCATTTTACACCTGGAAAATCCTTTTCTGTCTGTTGGTGCTTAAAGAGCTTTTCCTCAGGGATACTTGAGCTAATGCTGTTAACTTGATGAGCCTTTCTTGTCTTATGCCCAATCACATTGTATTTTTCCTTTTATAACTGTTATATTTATCAGTTCATTTACATTCACAGTATCATGCTGCAAGTGTAAGGATCACCTGCCTCTCTCACTGCCTAGAACATTAGCTGCTTACTAAATACATGCTGAGTAAATGAATGGAGTAGGATTTTGGTAGGTGGAACTAGGGACTAGAGACAGTGGGAAATGAAGCAGAAAAGAATAAAAAAAAACACAAATTGTGTTCAGGACTGCTCATTTCATCTGTACTTTAGGTAATATATCTGGTATGCCAAGGAATTTAGACTTTCTTCTTAAAAGGGGAATCCATAAAAAATGTGACTAGGCAGTAGGCAAAATTAGAATGGAACTTTTTTAACTTTTAGTTTTAATCTAGTAAAGACAAATAGAACAGACAGTTACCAAGAGAGTATGAGGGAAGTAGAAAGCATTTTCTATGGTCAGAGTTATTCATACTAGGTCAGGGATAGAGCTCAGTGAAATAGCACCTGCTTGGCAAGTGCAAGGTCTTGAATTTGATTCCCAGTACCAAAAAGAATTGTTCAGAGTCAGGATAGTAGGGTAAATTGCTCTTAGGAAGAGAAATCTTTATTTCATTATATATATATATATATATATATATATATATATATATATATATATATATATATATTTGTACTGATCAAGATATAAAATTTTTTCTTACCAGGAAAATAGTCTAAAAAACTGAAACCACTAAGCCAGGCATGATGGCACATGTCTATAGTCCCAGCACTTGGGAGACTGAGTTAAGAGGATTGCTGTGAGTTTGAGACCAGCCTGAACTACATAGGAAGACCTTGTCTGAAAATGAAACAAAATTGAAAAACTTAGTATAGGTAATAGGTGGTAAAAAAAAAAAAAAAGTCTAATTTAGAATAATGACAATGAACATAGAAGGCAGAATTGAACATACCTGATATTTTGAAGGAAGAATTGGCAGGCGAGGCAGTTGATTGCACTGGGTAGTGAGTTTCTTTCAAAGAGACAGAATGCAGTGGAATTTTGCCATTCATAAACATACCAAGAGTTGGTTTTCCACTCAAGATGACACCTTAGAAATAAAAGATTAGGTCTGCAGTCATGGATCCTAGTCCTGCCACAAATATGTAGCTGAGAGCCTAGTCCTATTTACTGAACTTACTCATTTCCTAATAAATAATTCTGAGACTTCTGTAACTATTTCAGCCTTGCAAATAATTATTTGTCTTACTGGAGAGAAATTTTATGTTTTTCTGCCGAAAAATAAAGAAAAATACTGTCTTTCTTTTTAGTAATTATGTAGGTTAACGATTATATCATCTCTTTTATTTTGTTTTATTTTTTGAGAATCTTGCTATGTAGTCTAGTTTAGCCTTGAACTTACAGCGATCTTCCTTCTTCAGCCTCCAAAAATGCTCAGATTATAGGCTTGTGGCACTACATCCAACTCATCTCTTCTAAAGACTAGTTAAATTCCTCACAAAAATTATCTTAGAGTTTCAGATATGTGATTTCTATTGATGTTTTGTTGACATTTTACAGTACTAAATATCCTACAAGTTGCTACATGGAATACCTTGGAAATGAGGATCAGAATTGTGCTTAATTATTTTTCTGGCAAAGTAGTTATTTATGATAACAAATAATTTTTTTGAACCAAAAGTTCCACATCTTCATCTCTGAATTCTGTTAGAATTCCTGTGATTGTGATATGGATCACCAAGCCTTTTCAGCATTTGTTTTGCCTATTTTACCTAATTCTCTGGCCTACCCACACTAAAAAGCAATTTAGAAATAGGTAGCCTCATTTGAAAACGAAGACAGGTGATATATTTATTTTCTTTTTCATCGTTTAGCATATTTTTTGTTCTGATCATCACAGTCTCACTTGATTCTCTGGGAATTTTTTTTTACCTTTGACATTTATGCATTTATGTGGTTTAGATGTTGTTTTGTTCCCCAAAGATCCACATGTTGGATGCTTGGTCCTCAGAGCAGTGTTGGATTATTTGAGAGGTAGAGCCAGGTAAGAGGTCCTTGGGTCTTTGGAGGGATGCTCTTGGAAGCCATCTGGGAGCCCTGAGCCCTCATGAGAGCGAGTTATGAGAGAGGACTGGAGCTTTAAATCAGTCTCCACCTTTTAGGTTAGCAAAGTGTTCTCTCCCTCTCCACAAGCTCTCGCCATGCACCATGAGGTCTTTATCAGGCCCTGGTTGTTCCTGGTGCTGCTTTCTTTAACTGTAAGCCAAATGAAGCTCTTTTTTATGTTAGCCCACCTCAGGTATTTCGCTTTAGCAATGGAAAATGGACTAATACAGGTGTAAAAAGTCTTTCAGTATTTTCTTTATAGGCCTTGCAGGGTGCTATTTACCTTTTTAGGAGTACATGAATGGTTTATGTATGACATAGTAGATATGGGTTCCTTCTTCACAATTGAGTAATTTTATTAGATTTATTGATTGATTCATTGATTGATTGATTGCAGAACCGGGGATCGAACCCAGGACCTTGCACTTGCTAGGCAGCCACTTGTGCCTGGGAGCTATCTCCCTGGCCCCTATTTTTACTATTTTTAGAAAAATGACTTTTTTCAGAAATAATGTTTGTAAGACTATGTAGCATTCTGCATCTCTGCCATAATTATACCTGAGGAACTAAAAATATATGCTCATCTGCATCTTTCCACAGGATCTTCTGAAAGATCATGTGCACTTCAAACTACAATACTCTGACTTATGTGGATCAGACTCATTAGCCCTGTGAAGTAGAGAGCCTTATTTCCCCATTTTGTGGATGACAAACTTATGTAAAGCTGTCTGTTTGTTTAGGAAAAGCATCTTCTGGTCTCACATCCCAAGAAGTTCGCCTCTTTCAGCAGCCCTCATTTTTTTTTTTTTCCAGTAGTGAGGATCAAACCAGGGCCTTGTGCATGCTAGGCAAGCATTATTCCCTGAGCTAGAACCCCTACTCCTAATGCCCATATTCTTAATTACACCTTCTATGGATAATCCAGAGTTGAGTGTTAGTATTGCGGCCATGTGGAATGAACTGGGTGTTTAGGGTATACAGACTGTCTGCATCATATTTGCTCATTCACGAGTTCTGATTGTTCGGGTGGATGAGTAAAGTCAAAGGAAAACTAGGCTAGAATCTGTCTTCATATTGATGGGACAGCTTACCCCAAACCCACAAGTTAAAGGAGGAAAGGTTCATTTTAGCTCACCATTCGCAGAGATTTCAGTTCATGGCTGGCTCTAAGGCAGGGTGATGTGACAAAGTAGCATAGCAGAGGAAAACAGTCCACACCACAGCAGGCAGGAGGCAGTGAAGCAGCAATATCAACCCTCCCTTTTCCTTTTATTTCATTCATGATACAAGTCTTTTGGCTGGTACCACCCACATCCAGGGCAGATCTTCCATTATCCATACTCTACACCCAGAACTATGCTAAACCAATGTAGTTATGCACCCATAATCCATATTCACACACCCTAGATCCAACCACCTTTCAAAAGTTCCACCTATGAGCACATGATGCTTTGGGGACAAACATGTAACAGGCCCCATAGCTTCTATTTCAATCTGAGAGATATACTGAGGGTGGAAGGCAAGGAATTCCTTGTCCAGAATCTTGGAGCACAAGATGAAGTCTAAAACTTGACAGTTGTACTTAGTGATAAAATCTGCCCTATAATCATGCTCTTGATTACTAGTTTAAATTGCTCTAAACTATATTGACTTGCCATTTTCTCAGGCCACTTCATGCACAAAATTTTCTAGTCCATTTCATTCTCATTTTGTTTGGTTACTTCCACAAATAAGCTGATGCCATAGGTAATTTAAATTTTCGCTTCATAATTTAGTGTGACCTTAAGCAAACAACCTAGTGTCAGTGTTCCCTTCTATGAAATAGTGTAATACCCATTTCACTGGTCATTATGCCATGAGCTTATACATCTTATACTTAGTATACCCTTAGCACATAGTAACTGAATGTGACTTTTATAGTGCCAGGCAATACAAATTATTATAACTTCTCATTCAGAGATTAAGAATTTAAAGTACAGAGAAGCTACCTGGTCTCTGAGGAATGTGGATACAGACCTCCCCATTCATTGTTCTTTCCATGTCAGAATCTTTGTAAGAAATAAAATAACTCCTATCTCATTTTTGAAAATTATAATATGTATATACACGCTTCAAGTGTATACCAAAAACTGGTTCAAGGCTAATGGAAAATTGAAAGGCATTTGTGAATCTAACATATTTCAGTTACTATTATTCATTCTCTACTTAACAGTGAGCTTTTCTTCCTCACTTTTTCTTAAAACATAGATTTTAATCCTTCTGAAAGGTTCCAACCAACAAGCATTTAACCTGATTGTAACCTTGAGAAATTGGATTATATAGTAGCCTGAAATTTTTGCTTGTTACTCACTTGAATCTGGGTTTAAAATGCCAAGAAGAAATTAAAATTGGGGCCTTTTGAGCCTGCTTAATTCAGTATATTTAGACACAGAAATCCAATATTCAGAGCAAAGTTGATATTTCAAGAGAGTCAATTTTTTAAAAGTTAATAAAAGCCAGCGATGGATTGGAATAACATAAAAATAACGTGTGAAATATTTGTGGTAGCTGATGTTAGTCAGGCATGTATTGCTGACTTTCTTTCAGTGAAACTAGATGAGGTAAAAAGAGAAAAAGGAGCTTATACTTTGATGAGGCATTAAAAAATGATTGAGCATGCTTACAGCCACATCTCAATGGCATTATGCAAATTAAGCTATAGCACAGCATCTGTTTTCCAATGTTTCTGCTTCCAAAGGATAAACACAATAGATCTGCAATAGGCACTAATAGCTCAACAATATATAAAACATGCACAAGATGTAAGGCTTTTTAAACAAGTACCACGTGAATATGAAATCTTGCCTATTTGAAAGAGAAATTTTTATGAACAAAATTGAAATAAGGATATTCCAGTATTTCTCATTATATTGGTTTCCACTGTTCAGAATCTCAATGTCTATAAAAGATTGCACTTAGGTAAATAAGAGTAGTAATTTCTATTTTTTTTTTTTTTGCTACTGAATTCGTAATACCTTTTAGATTTTTTTTAACCCCAGTTAATATTGATTAATGATTAATTTATTTTAAAATATCTATATCTATCGGTCTGTCTATCTATCTATCTATCTGTCTATCTATCTTGAGCTTCTACACTGAACGAAATTTCCAGAGTATTAGCATGCTTGCTTGATGTGATTTCAACTAAAAGCAAAGAAACTTAGTTTGTCTGTCTTGTATATTCTTGAAGATAAATATTTCATTTCTCTTCAGTGTTTTAAAATATTTATAATGAATTGCAAAACCTGATAAAATATTTTTGTACACCTTTAGAGCTTCAAAACATTAAATAGGATGACTACCAGAAAAGATTCTGTATTCAGACTTTGTCTAGAGCAGCACAATCCAATGGAAATCAAATGTGAGCCACACATTTAAACTTTTTAATAACCATTTTAAAAGTAAAAATAAAAATAAGAAAGTCAGTTTACTGTTTTTAATGTAGCATATTCAAAATATCATTTCAGCGTGATATATAAAAGTTAAAGATAACCAATAGGAATTATTTTAATTAGTACCTATTAATTTTATAAAATGCTGGATTTCTTTTTTTTTTTTTTTTTTTTGAGACAGGGTCTCACTGTGCAGTTCAGGCTGGCTTTGAGCTCACTTTTGTAGCCCAGGCTGGTCTCGAACTCACAACGATCCTCCTGCCTCAGCCTCCCAAGTGCTGGGATTACAGGCGTGAGCCACCACGCCCGGCAAAATGCTGGATTTCAATGTGGTATTTTCATACACATGTAATTTTTATTGCATCCATCCCAGTTGTCCCCTCTGTCTAATAATAGTTTCCCTTCTATTTTTGTAAGATTCCATATATAGTATTAGGGAAAATGTTATAATTGCCTTTCTTTTTTTATTGTTTAAATTTAACACAGGTTATATTACATATTTTCATCATCAGATCAGTTTAGATTAATACATATAGGTATATAAGACAGATCAAACAAACATTAACCCTTCTAAATCAACATTGTTATTTTTTTTTCCTTTTCCCTTTTCTTTTCTTTGAAAGTTGACATATTGCATATTGTCCTCACAATCGTTCTACAGAGTACAGTGTGTGGGCATGACCCACCTCCCTATTGATGTTGCTTAGAAAAAAAAAAAAAAAGGAAAAGAATATACTTCTCTTTGGACTAAGAGGAAGCAGATACATATACAGTCAAATGTTCTATAATTGCCTTTCTGAGTCTTCTATATTTTGCTTAGCACAGTGATTTCCACTTGTGTCCATTTTTTTGAAATAGCAAAATGATTAGTATAAACTACATTTTCTTTATTCATTAATCTGTTAATGGAAACTTAGGCTTAGCTATTTTGAACATGGATATGTAGATATTTCTATAGTATAGTAAGCTTCAGTTCTATCACCCAGGAATGGAATAGCTGAGTCATACTCTGTTCTACTATTTATAGTTATTTGAGGAACCTCAATAATGGTTTTCATAATGGTTGTACTAACTAACATTCTCACTAACAATATAGAAGCATCCTTACCAGCATTTATTTTTTTGTTTTTGTTTTTGTACTCTTGATGATAAGCATTCCTACTGGCATGAGGTAGAATCTCAGTGTAGTTTGATTTACATTTCCCTAGCAGATACTGCACATTTAAAATCTGCTTATTGGGCCAGTGAGATGGCTCAGTGGACTAAAGTGCCTGCGGAGGAAACTTAAGGCAAGTGCTGCGACTGCTCCTTGATCCCTGGCACCACATGCTGTGCACCCCCACCCCAGCGCAGACAGAGCCAGCCATAACACAAACAAATAAATGAGGTTTAAGAGAAATTAAATAAATAAGTAAATAAATAAAATCTGCTTATTGGCTATTTGTACTTCTTTTATGAGGTGTGTGTTTAATTCATTTGCCCATTCATTGATTGGGCTATTTGATATTTTTGCTCTAGCTATAATGTTCTGTAGAGTAGTTGGCAAAGATTTTCTGTCATTGTGAAGGCAGTCTGTTCAGTTAGTTGTCTCCCTTGTAGGGAAGAAACTTTAAATTTGATACAGTCCCATTTGTTGATTCTTGTTATCATTTCCTGTGTTGTTAGGTCCTATTCAGGAAGTCTTTTCCTGTACCTACAGCTTCAAGGATTTACCCTTGCTTTCTTTTAGGAGTTTCAAAGTTTCAGGTCTTATGCCTAGGTCTTCGAAGCATTTTTAATTGGTATTTATAGAAGATGTGATATAGTTGTAATTGTCTACATATAGATATTCAATTTGTCCTACAATGTTTGTTAAAGAGTCTATTTTTTCTCTAATATATGTTTTTGACTCTTTTGTCAAGAACCATGTGGCTATAGTTTCTACATCCTCTATTCTGTGGCTTAGATGTCTATTTCTTGTGGTAGCACCATGCTGTGTAAGTGTGTGTATTATGTGTTTGTTTTACTATGGCTTTGTAGAATGATTTGTAATAGGTCATTATATCTCCAGCTTTCCTGTTTTTGTTTAGGATTGCTTTGACAATTTTGTGTGTTTTGAGTTTTCATATGAATTTTAGGAGTTTTTTTTTCCTAGTTCTATGAAGACTATAATTCACATTTTCATGGGGTTACATTGAATCTGGAGATTGTTTTGGTAAAATAGCCATTATAACAGTGTTAATTCTGCTGATCCATGGACACAGGAGATGTTTCCATCTTTTAGTGCCTTTAATTTCTTTTTTTATTATTCTGTAATTTTCACTGTAGAGATCTTTCACTTCCTTGGTTATGTTAATCACTAAGTTTTTTTTTTTTAAAGCTATTGTATATGGAATTGTTTTTCCTGATTTCTTCCTCATGTAGTTTCATTATTGATATATAGAAAAAGTTCTTGATTTTTTTTTAAGTTCTTGGGTTTTTAACGTCAATTTTTTAAAATCTCTAGCCAACAGGTTTTATTTTGTAACACTATGAAGTCTTACAATGCAATAAGAAAAAAATCAGTTGCAAACATAAGCAAAACACATGGATAGTTTTTCAGAAGATAACATACAAATAGCAAGGACCACTAACTTCATTAATAACTATGACAGTGGTGGTGCACGCCTATAATTCCAGCACTTGGAGGCTAGGCAGGAGGTTTGGTGCGATCCAGCCTGGGCTACAAAAGTGAGCTCAAGGCCAGCCTGAACTGCACAGCAAGACCCTGTCTCATAGACCTGAGGATCAGTGAAATAGATTACAAGATGCAGAAGCAAATACAAACACATTTAGCCACGTTATCTTCGACAAAGGGGCTAAACATGTTTACTGGAAGAAAGATAGCCTATTTACAAATGGTGCTAGAAAACTGGCTCTCCACATGCCCAAAACTAAAACTCGACCCAGGTCTATCACCATGCACTAAAGTAAAATCAAAATGGATTAAATATCTAAATTCAAAAGAGAAACATTAAATCTCCTGGAAGAAAAAGTGGGAGAAAATCTTGAAGATATTGGGGTAGGCAGAGAATTCATGAACAAAAATCAAAATATACTTTTAACAGTTGAAATAGTCAACAACTTGGACCTCTTCTGGCTAAGAAGTTTGTACCTCAAAGGAAATTACCAACATAGTGAAAAGACAACCCAAAAATTTTGAAAAGATTTTAACTAATAAGTATTCAGACAAAGGTCTTCTATCTAGAATTTATAAAGAACTAAAAATCATTAGAGTTCCAAAATTCAAAGACCCAATCCAGAAACGGGCATCGAGATGAACACACATTTCTCAGAGAAAGAAATTCAACAAGCCTACAAATACAGGAAGAAATGTTCTACTTCACTTGCCATTTGGAAAATGCCAATTAAAACAACTCTTAGATACCATCTCACCCCAGAAAGAATGGCTATCATAAAGACATCAACCAACAGCAAATGTTGGAGAGGTTGTGGGGAAAAAGAAACCCTTCTCCATTGCTGGTGGGAATGCGGACTGGTACAACCATTATGGAAAGCAGTGTGGAGACTCCTTAAAAAACTAGAACTGGAAATCCCATTCAATTCAGCTATCCTCCCTACTGGGAATTTTCCCAGAAGTGAAAACATCATATCATAGAGATATTTGTGCACCTAAGTTTATAGCAGCCCAATTTGTAATAGCCAAATCTTGGAAACAACCAAAATGCCCATCATCTGAAGAATGGTTGAAAAAGATGTGGTATTTTTATATAATGGAATATTACTCAGCTATAGAGAATGATAAAATATAAGATTTCATATATAAATGGATGTATCTCATAAGTGAAATAAACCAGACCTACATGTGTAAATATTTTATAGTCTCCCTAGTGTGAGAACTCAAAAAAAAAAAGAAATAAAAATGGAGAGGCATAACACAGCTGAATGGAAATCAAGGACTTAAGGGTTAAACAATGAAGTGACTGCAAGCAGAAAAGATAGGAAGCATGGCAGGGGCAAAGACATGCACTTACATACACAGGATGAGTTAAGTAATGGTCCCAAGAACCTCCCAGAGGTTTTTGACACTAAAGATAGCAATGTGTAACCATAAAAGTATGCTTGGAATTCTTGTCATTCTGGTCTTTTAGATGTGTACTGTTTCTAATATAATTTTGGTTACTGCTATACTTTCTCTCTCTCAAGTAAATAGTTGACTTATAAGAAAAGGAAAAAGGGTATTAAATGAGAGTAAGAGACTAGGAAAAGTGCCATAGGATTGAGAGGCTACAACTTTGTCTATACTTAGATTTCTGAATGTCTGTGTAAAACTGTGTAACTGCTTTCATCACATTCCATGAAGATTTATTAGAATATCAATGACTCATAGAAAATACCAATTCCAAGTTGAGTCTAAGATGTTTGATACTCAGAAAGAGTGATGTTATGTTCCAGTACCTATGTTATGTAGTAATAGTGTCACTAAGCTTTTCTTGTGGAGGGTTAAGAATACAAGTTTACAGACTAAAAATTAGAGAAAAAGAAGGGCTACACGGATGGCCAATATTTTGGCCCTAGCTCTTCAAGGTCAGCGAGGACTCAGGACAGAACAGAACCTGTGCTGTGACATCCTATAACTCAGTGGCTTCCCAAGTTTTCTATTCAACGAGATTATGGGGCTACAGAGAAAAGGGATTGAAAATATATAGTGTGCCAAAGGAGAGTCACCTAGAGAGAAAACATTCTCTCAGGCTTTCACAGAGAGCAAACTGGTCAAGCAATGGCCATGACTCATCCAGATGGCTGACCCTGATAACAGTTCTACAAAGCACTGTAAATGGTTCCAAAGTAAATCCTGAGGGGATTGGGTGACCTTGGGAGATATAAAAGTTACATGTTTTGTTATACAGGTCTTGCTTAAACTTGCCCATAACCACCCAGCAGAAAAGTTTAAGCACAGGGCATAAAGCAAGTTGTAAAAACACTTAAATCAACAGCTTCAAACATTGACAGTTTTACCAGTAACCCACTGTGATTATGAAACATTGGATTATATATACAACTGCTTTCTCAGTTCAATGAGAAAAATTTTTTTCGTATCAATAATGATTAGAAAAATTATAACATCTATACCCTGTGCTCTGTGTAACTGCTTGAGGGACAACAATATGCATTGTATCAAATATTGGAAATGCCCTACTATAGTTTTGAAACTGTCACATTGTTATTTCTTATTAAAAGCAACAAAAAAGTAAAAAAAAAAAAAAAAAAGAAAGAAAAAACTCTATCTCACCCTATCTCAAAAAAAGACTAAATAATATATAAATAAAACCACTGTAGAAAGTATAGCAGGGTGTAACCTAATACCTAGCCAAAAAGGGTTGGGGGCACATAATGACATTCATAGAAGTATTATTACAAAATCCAGCCTAGAAATAACCTAAATGGATCAGTGGGAGAATGTAGTATGAAATTGTGGAACACAGTCAAAACTTTAGCTAGGTGAATTACTTGAGCAAATAATACATTTCATAGTTGTATTCATACCAAGTTCATGACCAGGAAAAAATAATCTATGGTATTAGAAATCATTGGTATATCTCTTTAGAGAATTGTTGTAGAGAGTATAAAAGGAAACTCATAGGGTGCTGACAGTGTTTTATTTCTTGACTGGGTCTCAGTGGTGTGTATGTTCTTTACAAGAGTATTCCTCCATACATATAGGATTTGTGTATTTTGTATATTCATGATATACTTTGGTGAAAAAACAGTTTGTAAGCTTACAAAGTTACTGAGATATCTTACATGCATTTACTTATACTATCATTAATATTTGGTATATATTTTCAAGTAAAAATTCATCTTAGTCTATTTATGCAGAAGGTTGCAGTTTTTAAAATTTTACATGAAATTCATTTATGTTACTTAGCAATATTAAAGAACCAAGAATTTAAAGAGAAAAAAATTTCATTATGCTCCATTGTAATGGGTATTTCGAAAATAGAAGACTAAGCATTGAAGGGTTAATTTTGACTAGACCTTGTAAATGTGTAACTCTAGCTTTGGGGAACTTCTCTGGGGTTAGACTTTCTTTCAGCTTTTCATTGGCATGTTAGGAAGAATGGAAGAGTGTTTTTCCCAAGGAACTCATCTTAATTATACTGCTACATCTTCACTTTTATAGAATATAAAGTAGGTGATTGTTTTTGTATGTAGGCTCATAAGACAGAATACACCATTGTTTTAGTTATTTGTACTCGCTGCTTTGCTTATCTTTTCATTGTTACTTTCTTTTTTCTTTTGAGACTGAGTCTTATAAAGTTACCTAGGCTGGGTTTGAATTTGCAGTCTTCCCTCCTCAGCCTCCCAGACTGCTGAAATTATTATGGGCATGTACTACCATACCTGGCTGGACTCAATGTTATAATACCTAGGTTTGTGTTACTTATCAACTTTTTTATGAATTCATGCAAAACATGGATTGTAGCTATAGGGTTCTTTGTATATAGTATTTCATTCTGTGAAAATAACCACAATTTATCTGTTTTAATATTTATGGACAGTTGGATATTTTGTCTTTTTTTGCAATTACAGTTAATGCTATTATGAACAGTTTACCCATGCTTTTTAGTGAATGCTTAGAAATGTTCACATTTCTATTTTGATTTTTGGTTTTTATTTAATGTATTTGGTTGTTACAGGGTCTCACTATGCAGATTGGACTCATAGTGATCCTTTTGTTTTCAGCCTCTCCAGTGCTGGGATTACAGGCATGCACCACTATGCCAGGACTCTGTGACTGGCTCAGCCTGCCTTGGGGGTGGGGCTGGTACAGCATGTGGTGTTTGTGATCAAATTGCAGTCCCTGAGCTTGCCTAAGCTTGCCAAAGCAGGCACATTAGTCCACTGAGCTATCTCATTGGCCCACAACCAAAAACAAAATTTTTTTCTATTGTTATGTGAAGTGGAGTTGTGTGATAGCTTAAGTGTAAATCAGATCAGTGATTTTCGTTATGGACCTGTGGTGGGTTCTCTGTCATGTTATGTTATAACAAAAAAAAAAAATTTTTTTTTTCAAGTCAGGTAATGTCATTAATGTGTTAGAAATTCTTAAGATCAGGAACTTCTAGAGCAGCGGTTCTCAACCTGTGGGTCGCGACCCCAGCAGGAGTCGAATGACCAAAACATAGGGGTTGTCTAAAGCCATCAGAAAATACATATTTAAACCCATGCTATGCCATGGTGAAATGTTATTTATTGGAATTAGTAATAAATATTTCTCAAGATATAATTATTATTTTTGTGATTAATCACTTTAAATTATGTTTGATTTGTAGCAATGTGAATACATAATGCATATCAGGTATTTACATTCTGAATCATAACTGTAGCAAAATTACAGTTTTGAAGTAGCCACCAAAATTATTTTTTGGTTTGGGGTCACTTCAACATGAGGAACTGTATTGCGGGGTCATGGCCTTAGAAAGATTGAGAACCACTGTGTGAGATTAGTTTACTCAAGGTGACATAGGAGGCAACATTGGAGCATTTATCCTTAAACTAAAAGAAGTGGCCTGTTATTTTTTGATAAAACTTCTGACTTTCAAACATAGAGTTATCTTCCAACTGAATATATTTTAGATAGTAAAAATAATCATTCCTCCCATGATTGGTTTTGAAGAACGCAGACCTGAATTTTAATTTTCTAAGAAAATAAATACAAAGACAAATCTTTTAGTTTTTCCATGATTTTTGTGTTGTTTTTAAAACCTCTGAATTGAACTGTGAGTAATGAGTCTACTACAATTTCAATAGTAACAGAGTGGCCTCTCTACTCAAACCATTTAATGACCTTGCTTCACACTCATTATGTAATGAGACCCCTGAATGTAGCTAAGTCCTACCTTTTCAACCTCCACTCATGCCTTTCGTATCGTACCTCAGTAGCCTCACACTGGATATCATGTGTCATGTACTGAATATTTCTCTTCCCTTTCTCCTTGTTTTTGCCTGATTTTCTCTAACATTTATCTGACTGCCCTTAATCTTTCCTTAATAAACTTTCTCTGACTCTTACAGGAGATTGAGTTTTCTCTGTTCTGCTCTCTTGTAATACCCACCAGTTTGCTTCCAGAGAATTGTATTTTTCATTCAGTTCTTTTCTCCAATTAGAGTGCATACTCTTAAGGGAACAACCATCAGGTCACCATTGTCTGCTTATTGTCCCTTGTGATTGTCTGGATGCTAGTATATATTAATAATAAGAGCGCTTAAATATTGTTAGATTATAGTTTTTGCTTTTTATGTATATATTTATGCAGTCTTTAGAAACTGTATCTGAGATATCTATGTAGTCCACAGATAGCAGTTCAATAATGAACAAATCACTCAAGCTGTAAATTTACTCTTACTTCATGCATCTGAGTCTAGGAGTATCCAAGAAACTCCAAGACAAGATGCCTTTTTCTTCTGTCTCTGTCTCTGTCTCTGTCTCTGTCTCTGTCTCTGTCTCTGTCTCTGTCTCCTCCTCCCTCCCTCTCTCCCTCTCTCTCTTGTGTATTTTAGTACAGAATCTCATTACGTAGATTGGTGTAATGATTCTCCTGTGTTCAGCCTCCCAAGAGCTGGGATTACAAGCATGTCCACCACACCCAGTCTCAATCCCCTCTCAGTGTGCCCTGGGGGCAGGGCCAGCATGCTACTCTGGGGATTGAACCGGCTGCTGCTTCCCCCTGCCTAAGCAGGAGCTTTAGTCCACTGAACTATTTCGCCAGTCCAAGATGGCTTTTTCTTTTCTCTCCAAATTGAAATACACGCTCAGTTGGAGATGTTCATTTCGTTCTAAACATTTCCATTATTTTCTCTTACTGATCAGGCTTGTTGCTACTGTTGTTGGTGGTGATTTTTTTTTTTTTTTTTTTTTTTTTTCTAAGTTGAAAGCCTTGCAGTCAGGGTACATTTAACATAAATGGCAGTAAAACTGCCTAGGCAATGAGTATATTATGTAGACATAATAAATAAACAGATAAACTCTGTGATATTAAGCCATGTTTGTCTTCTAACATTTTTAGAAATGGTACTGAATTATCAGAACAGTCTTATTTGTGATATATTACATGATAAAAAGTTCAATATTAAATGCCTGGAAAAATGCTTTGCCTCATACTCATGTCCTTTGCTATTTGTATTCATTTATATGTGCTGTGAGCCACCTTAGTTTTTTTTTTTTTTTCTCTTACTATTTTATAAAGAATAAGTAATTTTAACATCTTTTCTGTGTTTTATTATGGACTATCAGTGCTTCTTCATTTAAATTGTAAATGTTCTTGGGATGTTGAGATAGCTCAGTAGGATAAGTACCTGCAAGGCAAGTGCAGGATCCTGTGTTCAATCCCTGGTACCATACACACACAAAAAAAGTTGCAAATGTTCTAGTAGTGTATAGTGATGCTCTTATGGTGGAACTGATAAGATGATTCAAGCATTATTATCTCTAAACCTCTGATGATGGTGTTCTACATTTTTATTTTGGAAGAGAATCACTGCTTCTCATCAATAAGGAAGTGAGATTAAAAGAAACATGAATACAGATTATAGTTACAGAGCCAGTATTTTTATTCTGTGAGACTATCAAATAATAGTGTTTACTAAAGAACTATTTTATGTAGAAGATAAATTTCATTTTAAGCAAAAATATTCTAATGAGAGCAGAAATTCAGTCTTTTGCTACCACTATCCATTTCCTCAGCTGCAGATTGCATATGATAAAAAGCCTACTACTAAAGTTCTTATAAGGAACAAGTAAGATAGCAAGTTTAAAGCACTTTATTCTAGTACATAGGACATCACAGGCACTCGGTATATGGTGGCTAGTATTTTTTTTCCTTTTTTTTTTTTACTAGTACATGTTTACGGTGCATAATGATTGCATTCCTCATGGTGAGTTGGCACAGGTACATAACATGATTTAATTCTATTTTGTATCATCCATATATTATTTAGTTTTTTATTTAGCCTAGTATTGACCATGAAATTTTGTCCATAGTTGACCTCTTAACTATCTTCCTCTTTCTGCCATTTCTTAACATTTCCTTCAATAAGTTTCTACCATACATATCTGCCTGTGTGATGCTACTTCTTTGGGACTGTCTTTTTAATTGTAAAAACCTTTGTTCTTTCCTGAGTCTGATCAAGATTATCTCAGACACATGGATAGCACTTAGCGTTTTACCACCTGACCCTGGTATGTTTTCTTATCAAACCATCTTCTGCCTTGACATCCAATGGGTTGCAGCCCATATACTTTTATTTTTATGCATTTCTTGTATTTTCCCTCCTGTCTGTATATTCTGCTGTAGGCCTGACCTCCTCTAAGTACAACTCAAAGTTTCTCTTATTATTCTTCCCAGTGGTGTTTTTGGTTGCAGTTTTACTTGTCTCTTTTTAGCATTTTTCACCATATTAAAATAATTACCTAAGTCTTGATCTCTCACTAACTTGTGATTTCCTTAAGAACAGAGACCATAACTCACCCTTATGTCATTACTCAGTAGATATACTAAAAACATGTTGAAATGACATGTTGAGATCTGATGTGATTTTATTTTATTTATTATTATTATTATTTATTTTTATTATTATTATTATTTTTTTTGTCTTTTTGAGACAGGGTCTCGCTATGCAGTTGAGGCTGGCCTTGCGCTCACTTTTGTAGCCCAGGCTGGTCTCCAACTTGCACCAATCCTCCTGCCTCAGCCTCCCGAGTGCTGGGATTACAGGTGTGAGCCACCACGCCTGGCTCCTGATGTGATTTTATTTTAATTTCAATGCATTCTTATTATTTTAGGTTCTCGGGCTTATCCAGAATATGAGTGTTTTCCAGTGTCCGAAATGTAAACACAAAACACATATTTTTGGTGCTGATGGTGCAAAGAGGCTAGCACAGACCCTTGACCTTGATATCCTGGGTAAGACCGTTTGATGTTCTTTCACAGTGCAGGTTGCAGAAGAGAAAATGGAGATGGAGCTTGGCAATAAAGAATGGGCTTAGTTGCTTTAGGATTTGTTAATTCTGTAAGTGCCATTCTGTGTTTATATGTCTTTGGCTTTTTAAAGCAGGTCTTTCTTGCTAATTATGATAATACTCCCTACCTTAGATAAACACTGTCCATAAATTGAATTTGAGAGAATATTTTGTGTCTAAGTTTGTTGTACCTATTTTTGTGGCCCAAATGATTTGAAGCCATACATTAAAATGATGGTCATCAGTTTCATTACTAAGTGGACTGTAAATATTTATATAAATAGGTATACATGAAAATAGATTTTGGATAAAATGTTATTTTTCAGAAACCCACTTAACAGACTTTTTAGAAAACTTGTTTTCTATGACTATGTTTTGGGCAAGACAGATATTAGATACTGAATAAGGACCATATAAGGTAAATTATTAGTTTCGGGTAGCTGAAAAATTAGGATCCCTTGGAGATCAAAGAATTTCAAAACATCCTTTAACATAATTAAGTTTCTAAAAGTTAAATGTATTATTGTTATTCATTTGCACTATAGCAAAAACTGTAATATCAGGTGAATGCTAATAATATATTTTGATACATTGCTATAATTATAGCCACTAATTATATTCTGCAACTGTTTTTCATTTAACTAACCTAGAAAGTTCAATTATCTAAATCTGCATAATAACATAACAGATTGACATTCACTTACATAATAAAGTAAATGTGTAGTTATAATGGCATTATTGAATTATGCTTACAATATTGTAATTTCTAACTTATAAATGAGTGGTACAATTTTTTAAGTCATTTGTTTAGAATTTGAAATATCTTGTACATTCTCATATTTGGAAGTTACATTTCAACCAATAGTTCACAAATTTACAGTTCCCTGAAAATGTACCAGAAACACTGATTACTAATCTCAAAAACTGGGTATTGCCATAGACTACTGTGTCAAACAGTGTTATGGGAGAAGCAATTTATGTAGTTCCAACTCAGGACTCATCTCCTGCTTTTAGTGTAGTCAGTGTCCCAGGGGTGTCTCCCACAAACTAGAGAAGGGAATCCAATTGTGAAGAGGCTAGAACTGGGAAAGAGGAACAAAAATGAGGAAGAGTTCTCTCAGCTATGGCTTTCCAGCTGTTCAAACTCCCTATGAACCCTCATTTGCCCTGTACCAACTTCCTGGCAGCTGCTTAATTTATTTTTACCCTTTGGGTTGGATTTTAAATGATTATTTGGTAAAAAGCTCTTCAGAGTCTTGTCCATGTTTACTTCCAGGGAGAGCTTGTGCTTAGCAGTTAAGAGTCTTAGGCTACCTCTAAGAAAGCCCTTTTTCATCTGTTTCCCATCTTGGATGTGCCCTCACCTCTTTCAGAGCTGACCCCTCAGAGACACTTTTCGTACCAGAACTGCTCCTTGTTACTCTTTATGCCATTCCTCTTCCCTTGATATGACTGTTAGCCTATGACTACTCTCACTATTTTCTAACAAGGCCTTTCCCTTTCATAGTCTGCTCTCGTGTTAGTGTTTGAAGGGCAGAAAGAGTGTCAATAGGTGGCTATATAAAGAAGTGTTTACTTTTTTTAACTTACATTTCTGCAATAGAAAAGATGGCATCCAGGATTCTTGACTATAATGGTAGTTCATAAACTGAGAGAAAAAACCTGAACCTGCAGATGTAGCCAAGTACTTGTCTAACATGTGTGAGGCCTTCAATTCTATCCTTGGCACAAAGGAGGAGTGAGGAGGGGAGAGAGGATGTGAGCAGAGTAGAAAGAGAAATTATTGTGTGGGCTTCTGGACATTTTCTGTAGTTTATCATATCATGACTTCCCCTGTGATAATTTTCTACAGTCTTAAATTGATCTATAGAAGAGACATCACATTTACTAAAAGCTAATTTTTAAATGGTTAATGAAGTATCCATGTATTTTATTATTTGCTATTAGGTATTAAGGAAAGATTAGGAGTTAAGATGAAAAGATTTTCTGACAACAGGAACATGAAGTATTTGTTCCTCTGACATCTACTTCATAATAAATTGTAATTTTTTACAACATATACTTCTTCTGTATTATTTACAATCCCTGGGAGGGTGCTGAATGACTTATTTATGTAAAGCACTGACACATTTTAGTAACCTTTGCCTGGATTTGGAGCAGTTCTGAGATTGTTGAGTACTATGACAGGTGCTTAGGATTCCTTTTATTGCAGTTTAAATCTCAGCCTTGAAAGACTTCATTTGTGATGGTATGGCAGAAAGCAGGTACAGGAGGGTTGAACTAGTTCTCTTAAATCCCATCACCTAATAGAAATATACCCTTAGGAAAAATGTACACCCTCTCCCTCAGTAGCCTATATACTAGAGGTTCATATTTAGCACCTCCTGAAAACTCATGACACGCAAGTTATATATAAAGTAATATAAATTAAAAATGGCAAAGGGAAATAATTCTGTTGAAGAGGCAGAGTTGAGATAATAGATCTGGCCATTTAAACTTTTCTCTTAGCTCACTTGTCTGCCAAGACTAGGAAGATGATTTTATTGTAGTTTTTGGATTGTGCATCTGCATCATTTCCTCTTTGGTTTTCTCGTACTATGTGGCATAGTATATCTGTATCTCATATTACAAATATTACAGGAGAAAATCTTTTACTTAAAAATGCCTTCCAAGCCATTTCTTACTGGAAGACTGCCATCAGAGAATAAATCAGAGGCTTCCTCTCTTATCTGCTAGTTTTCATGTATACATAGTCATCCTCAAGTTGAATATTTTGTCCCCTAATTTTCATTTTAAATTCCTTTTTCTGGGGCTGGTGAGATGGATCAGTGGTCTAAAGCACTTGCATAGGCAAGCTTAGGCAACCACAGGGACCACGGTTCAATCCCTGACACCACATACTGCACCAGCCCCATCCCCAGGGCAGGCTGAGCCAGTCATAAGTTAAAAAAAAAAAAAAAAGGAAAAGAAATTCCTTTTTCAGATACTTAATAAATTTAGGACAGTCAAGACTTAATTCGAATGAGTTCCATCTTACTTCCATTGTTCAATTTGCGAGACCCTGAATGCCTCTGTAAACTTCTCTGGTGTAACTGATGCCTCTTGGACTGTTTCAGGAGACATTCCATTACACCTCAGTATAAGGGAAGCTTCAGATGCAGGTCAGCCCATTGTGTTTTCACAGCCTGAAAGTGAGGAGGTAAGTTACATGTGTAAATATGTGTTGTTATTTCCTTGTGAGATATATACTTTTTGATGTGCAGAAAGTTGGGAAGATCAAACTAATATGTTTGTAGGCCATGCATATATAAATAAGGATTACATAATGTTGAAAGTATTTTTGATGTTCACTATTTTACATGCTATTAACTATCAGCTCAACAGATTTACCTACAGAGAATCATCCCCTGACTTGTTTTCTCAGGAAGAACACAAGAAATGGGAGTTTATAAAATTCTCACCTTGCTGGTTAACAACATCCTACTGCTTAAAGTTATTACATTTCCCTATTACAAATTGAGTTGATTATTGTAAAAATGGAACCAAATGGAAGAAAATGTTAAAGGGCATCCAGTTATTAGGAATGATTAGTTTATTTTAGTAAATATAATGGGAGGTGAGGTAGAAAGACCAGTAGTGTTTCACTGTCCAACAACATTGGGGATATGGGTAATAGATTTTTAAATGATGCAAGTGCTGGAGCATTTGGTCAGGCTTAATAGTGAAGTTCCTACATCTTATGTAGAGCTATATTGAGAAGCTTTAGATGAAGAAAGAGCTGCAGGCAGGGCCCTTTAAGGGCGAAATGTGTGATGGGGACAGGGAACATTCTTCAGCCACCTCATAAGCTTATTCCCAGCACACACAAAATGTGTCCCATTTTTCAGTCTGTGTTCAGGGAGAACAGGAAGTCCCTAAGTAGTGAAGGAAGGGGCAGGTCAGATGTCTGATATCATACATGTCATCTTGATAGCTCTTTGAGTTACTGGGCGATGTATAAGGATTTGGTTCCCTCTTTTGTAAGTCTTATTCCTTCAAAGTCTATTTGAAAATGATACTAATTTGTTACACATTTTTGACTTTTTTATTATTTGATTATTATATATCTATAATAAAGTTATATTTACTGCAGACCTAAAAAATAAAAAATAAAATTGCTCATACATGAAATATTTTTTTCTTTTTTTAAATGTATTTGGTACAGGGTCTCTCTATGCAGTGATCCTCCTGTTTGCAGTCTACCTAGCACTGGGATTACAGATGTATGCCAACATACCTGGTCTCTGTGGCCAGCTCAGTGTGTCTGGGGGCAGGGCCTACACAGCATGTGGTGCAGGGGAATCCGACCCTGGTGCCACTGCAAGTAGGTGCTTAGTCCACAGTGCTATCTCAGTGGCTCTATAAAATCTTTAAGCATAAAATTTTTGATTTTTAGTTCAATCTTTTTTCAAAATAGAAATAAAATCATGTGCTCACTTTAGCAGCACATATACTAAAATTAAAATGAAATAAAATTTTATTTCTTAAATAGTGCTTTTTTGTATACAAGGATGTTCAGGGTCTTACTACTAGATCAGACTTGTAGTGATCTGCCTGTTTACAGCCTCCCAACGGCTGGGATTATAGGAACGCGCCACCAGGCCCAGTCTTAAGTACTTTCTATTTAATTTGTAAACTGAGTTGCCACTTGTATGTCAGAGGGTTTTTTTTTTTTTTGCTGGCCTGCCTGCCTGCCTGCCTGCCTGTCTGTCTGTCTGTCTGTCTGTCTTATCTGTCTGTCTATCGACAGGATCTCAGGCTGTCTATAGTCCAGGCTGGCCCTTGACCCACTGTGTAGCCTGGGCTGGCCTCTAACTCTCAGCAATCCTCCTTCCTCCACTTTCTGAGTTCCTAGGATTATAGGGGTGCACCATTTCATAACTGATACATCAGTTTTGGTGTAGTTTTTGCTCCCCTTTCCTCAGAACCCCCAGCCAATCCTCTTAACAGTGTTCCTTTTTCCCCTGAATTACTAGTTATAACTTTATAACATTATAGTATGATGGTTTTTTCCAAGTATAGCCACTACAGCTTTTATTCTAGTTTGCTTCCTCTGATCTTCTGTGACCTAGCAAATAAAAGGCCCAGAATAGTTAAAATCTATGAATAAAGTTAAGAGTAAGCTAATCCAAGAGTCTCAGATAAATGCAGCTGATCCATTTTGAGTCATCTCTTAGGACCCAGAGGTTCCTTTCTTTCTACTGGATCAACAGTTATAGAACAGGTGATCAAGTTACTGGTGGCGTGAATAAATACAGTGCAGTTATTATCACTTTTCTGTGCCTTTCCAGTATTAAATGTTAACTTCTTTGTAAGTCTTTTCTAGAAAGATTTCATATATACAAAACTATAATTCTTTATTGCCTTCATAAAGTCAAATAGCCCCAACCATCATAGGTGTGCTTTATATGTGCAGTATATGAAAAGCATGAAAATTTTGATTTCCTTCCATTCTGTACCTTTAAATGCCTCCCCAAACCAAAGTAAAGGCATCACGTGGTGATTCCTATGAACAAGAACCACTTCCTATGAGTTTATTTTAATTATGAGTAATTTTTTGTATTTTTCACCTGTTCATAATTAGTTTTTTCTTTGAGAGTCTCTAAAAGCAAGAAAATAAACATTTAGACATAGCCATGAAAAGGAAAAAAATATAGTGACTTGTACCTCATTCTCTTTCAATGGAAGGTGTTATTTCTAACTCTTAGGTTGTAGACATTCATTATGATTAATCTTTCAAATAGTAGTGATTGCAGTGTACCAGACACTGTCAGACATTTTGCTTATGTTCTTTCTATCTTCATAATGATTGAATGCAATAGGTGGATAGTCCCCATATGACAAAGGAGGAAACTGAGGTTCAGGAAGTTAACTAATTTTCCAAGATTACAGAGCTATTAAATAAGATATAATTAAAAGACAAATCTTTTCCTTTCAAAGTTGGCCTCTCTCCATGATTATCACTTTCTGAGTCCTATGTAAAATCTCCGTACTACAGTTTCTTCAGAGACTGATAACATGTTCAGTGCACTGAATATATGATCTGGCCTGATTCCCTGTATCTTTGTAAGGTAAACACAGTAATCTACATTTCTCTTTTTCATATTCCCTCACTTTCTCCTCGACTAACAAGAGTCAGAACTCTCTCTTTTAGCTCATAGAATTTAGGCATGAGAGATTTAACTTTCGCAGTTACATTTCACTTTGAGAAAGGCAAACACTAGAAAGGCAGTGGTCAACTTAAAGGTGTGAATTGTGGTAAATTTTTCAAATATCTTGGAGACATTGGAAGGTCTAGCAGCACCAAATATAAAAGTACAAACAGTTCTATGATTATCCAGCAAATGGGAAAAACACTTCTACACATATATACTAGTTAGGAAACAAGAGGAAGCAAAACTTAAATTTGAGTAGTGTAGCATCTGGAGAAAACAATAGAAGACTGAGAAAGTAGACACTTAGATCTCTTAAATTCAATAGAATTGCTTCATGCAAACCGGATTGTAATTGTTGATTTTCTTTTCCTTTGGCTCAGACAAAAGTAATGGACTCATGTGGTTTTATCGTTTTTACTAAGTATTAGCATACAGAAGGTATTCCTATATAAGATATTCCTCATAAAGACTTTCTAATATGAATGGAAATTTTATTTTATAATTTCTAAATTATCACCTCAGAATTTTAATATGAAATGGCTGTGTGTGATAGTTTTGAGCTTAAATATTTAAAAATATAAAAAGGAATTTTTTTTTTTTTTTTTTTTTTTTTTTTTTCAGAATCAGGGATGGAACTGGGAACCTTGCACTTGCCAGGCAGGCATTTGTGCCCCTGAGCTATCTCCCCAGCCCCTAGGAAATTTCTGTAAAATTTCTTTCACTTTGGTTACCATTGATCCCTGTTGCTTGTTAATGACAAAACAAACAAATAGGATTGGACAATATCGTGTATGCCTCTAAGTGGCTTTTTAAAAAGACCCAGAATGGACGGTGGGGGGGTGTTAGTCTATGTAGAATTGAATAAATGAATGAAAGGAGTATTAATAGTTTGAGAAATCTCAGTTATGTCTTTTATATATGATGTACAAACTGTGGTCAAAATGTACAGTGGATATTTTAAGTTTTAAAGATGTGTTACAATAAAAGACACACTGCCATACTCCCTCCTCAGTATATTCCCCCTTGCTTCAAACACAATTACCCTCCACTTGGTAAAGCAGTTCTGGAAGTCTTTTTTGTATCTTTAATAAGTTTAGTAAGATACAGTGAATGCCACTGACAAATGCTGTCCAGCAGAAATGCAGGCTTCCAGGGCCAGGGAGACAGCTCAGTAGAATAAGCGCTTGCCTGGCAAGTGGAATGTCCTGAGTTCAATCCCTGATACCACACACACACACACACACACACATACACACACAAAATGCGGGCTTTTAAAAACACTATAGTGTGTCCTCATCTGCCTCATTTACTGGACCTGGTGCTCTGTGACTTCTGATTCTTCTCCATAGTCAAAATGATCACAGAAGGTAAGCTTTTTGCATTAGTTGAGAACAGTTGACACAATAATGACAAAGCAATCAAAGACACTCCAGAAGAAGGACTTCCAGAAGTGCTTCAGAAAGTAGCAAGAATAGTGAGATAAGTGTGTTGGAAGGAGAAAATTTTTGAGGGAGCCAATAATAATAATGTATCTTTTACTATAATAAATTTTAAAAAGTTTAAATATTCATGTTTTTCAAACACTTACCTGTATCACCTTCTTGCTAGAAATAGTTTAAACGAAAGGGGTCATTTAATTTAATTACTCTTTGGGTAAAAATAAGGTGTAAGAAGTGCTGGTACAAAAGAAGCAGTTTTAGCTAGTGTGGTGGCACATACCTGTAATCCCAGTACTCAGGAGGCTGAGGCAGAAAGATTGTTGGGAGTCTGAGACCCACCTGGGCTACAAAGTGAGCTCAAGGCCAGACTGAACTACATAGTAAGACCCTATCTCAAAAAGATAGGGGAAAAAATTCCAAAAAAAGAGGTTTTAGGGCCAGGAAGATAGCTCAGGGGCACAGATGTCTGCCTGGCAAGTGCAAGGTTCTGAGTTCAATCCTCAGTTCCACAAAAAAAAGGGGGGGGGAGAATTTTATTTTATTTTTTTATGGCCAGCTCAGCCTGCCCTGGGAGTGGGGCTGGCATAGCATGTGATGCTGGGGATCGAACCACAAGCATTTTAGACCACTGAACCATCTTGCTGGTCCAAAAAATGAGGTTTTCAAAGTCCTTAAAATCTTGCAGTCAGGCATTATTATAGTAATCATTTTACAGGTATAGAAACTAGAATGATTAAGGAATATGTCGTTAGCAAATAAATAATGAATACAAGATTCTAAATGTGGCCTGACTTCAAGGGTCCAACTCCATCAGTGAGCAGTTCTGCTCCCGTTTATATCCTTCTGTTACATGGATTTGCCAACACAATGCTTTGCAAGCTTCAAGAACCAAAATATATTTGCTGAAATGATACAGCATTGGCTAAAAAAATTAAGTCTCAACAGTTTTGTAGAAAGTGAAACTGTTTAAGCACTTTCTGTGGTTTCTCAGCAAATAACAATCTGTTAATTTGAGTGTGATATATTAAAAATGGAGATTTTCTTTGAAAAGCAAAGTTAAATATGGAAAATTTCATTATTCTGTGATTATTCAGAATTTTTTGGTATTCTGATAGGCTTATGTATATAATTTAATGTGGATAAGTACTAGGAAGTTATAGAGTGATGTCCTTTCCTTAGCTTGCTTTAGTGAGCTTTAAATTTTTATCACAAAATATTAGACATAAATACTTAGACTATTATGGAAAAAGTAGCACATTAACTATGAAAGAAATATTTCTTTATAAATGTACTTCATTTCTTTTTTGGGCAAAAACTATTGCTTCTGTCAACTATAACATAGTGAAACCACTCTTGACCATGCATTCTGGCTAGAATTTCTTATGAGCTCACTGCTTCATATGTGGTATACTAGAAGGAGTTGGGCTTTGGAGTCAGTTGGATCTGGATTTCTGTTTCTTCCAGACTACTGATTTCATGAGCTTAAACAAGTAACTCCTAGTCTCTTCATCTGAGTTGAGCTAAGGATGCTTGTTTTACATGACTGATATCACTTTATGAGAAGTGCCTGATATCACAGGCATACAGTTTTTTAAAAATTAAAGCCTTATTCATGTTTTTAAATTTTTTAAAAGACTTTTAAAATGAAATTTTAGCACTATCCTAGTAAAATAAAACATGGTTCAGCTGTTAGGGCTCAGAAGAGTCTTTAAAAGTGACAAATGTGTGGATACCCTTAAATCACTTCACCAAGGCAGTAAAACAGACTTCAAGTATCTCTTTTAATCATACAGAGTAGGAATCAGTCATCTTTGTTTCCAAGCCTAGCTCATTACATACTGGCAGTAATGTTTTAAACAGTCTTCAGCTTTCTGGATCTTTCGCTTGACTATAAGGTGATAATGGCAGAATTTAACCCCAAGGTAACTGTGCAGATAAAAGACTACACTTGGTAAATAGTAAGTGCTCAGTAAGTTTTGACTCTTATCGTGAATAGTAACAGCAGTAGGTACATAAGTGTATCAATATGTAATTTAACAATCTTATAAATTCTTACTCTTCTGTTTTATTGTTATTTCTCATGAATGAGGTATGAGAAGTAAACAGTGTTTGAATTGGAATTATTTAATTATAATGTGGACATGTGGGCATTGGGGTAGTTTGTGGCCTACTCTGTGGCTTGGGAACTACTCCAATAATTCACTATACAGAGAAACCTAGAGATGAAGAGTGTAATGACTGAACCGAAATTCTTGCCTGATACCCAAAACTTATCAGGTGAAACTTTATGAGTGCTCAGTGCTAGAACTGCAAACTAGTCTCAGGAAAATAGGAGAATGTAACTTTTTAGAGATAAACCAGAGGGGTAATAAATAATATTTTTCAAAATGACTAGTAGTTCTTATGCCAAAAAATTTTGGCATTATCTAAGTCAGGTTATCAATTTGTCATAGGAGGAAAATTAATTTTCTGCAATCATACTGTGTTGCTAGTTAGCTTATGTGAGGGCTAGAGTTTGAAAAACAGTATTTTTGGTGTTATAAGTTTTTTCATAAAGTCACATCTAAAAACCTTTCTCCCCTGCACCTCTTGCAATCTACACAGCATCATCTTCTCATGACTGAAATTCCTTCTCCCAGCTGCTTCTAAATGCAGCTGGCATTCATGACAAACAGTTCACAAACCACTCAGTGTTGTGGGGGAGACATACAGAACAAACAAGTCTTGCCCTTTTCCAGGCCAAGGCTTACCTGAGGATTGCTGCAGAAGTGGTAAGAAGATTGCCACCACTGCCAGAATGATTCCTAAGAATGATGGAAATTGACCTGGTACTTGGTCACGAGAGGACCTTCAGAAATGAGTGGTATAGTGGAGGAGCCTGAAGAAGTAATAGCAATCATGATTGTTTTCTCCATTGCTAAGGAAATAATGTCTCATTTTCAGATTTAATTTCCTATAGTGTGACTCATCAATAAAAGTTCATGTATTTTATTTTATATTATGTTTAAGAGTTATCTTGAAAATTGCTATGTTAACAGCTGCAGTAGTTGTATTTTATTTTATTAAACTATTGAAGAACTGTGATTTTATGATGTTACTGTACCATTTTTAAAGACAATTGACGGGGACTGTGGTTCAATCCCTGGCCATATGCTACACCAGCTCCGCCCCCAGGGTGGGCTGAGCCAGCGAAAAAGAAGAACAAAAAAAGATAAAGACAATTGTTCTCTTTGGCAGGACCACAGAATAGTTGTTTAAACAATTTACTAATTTTGTGTATGGGCCTGTGTATTTTAACAAGATCATGATGATTTTGATGATGCGTTGGATTATGATAGCAATAATAAATAATAACATCAGCTGCTTTCTGGGTGTCCTCTTAATCTTCTGTTCACACAGGTTGGGTCCTGTGTATTCATTTTAAGTGAATAAAGGAAGTATGAAGTGCTTTGCTAGCCAGTGATAAAGCTGGAATGTGAACTTGGCAAGTTGAATGCACGATTCTCCCCTTTATACACGAATGTGCATTTGTTCATCTCAGAAGATGGATCCAAAATTCACTGTGACCACGAAATCCATACCCTTCCTTAGCAACATTTTGTAGAGCTCATATTTTAGAGAATGTATACTGTGAAAAACATGTGGCTTGCCTCATCCAAACTCAGAGTTAAGGACATTTCAAGGTCAAGTAGCAGACAGTTGTAAAGCTGCAGATGCTAATAAGAGTGAGTCATTAGCTAATTGTCAGTTATAAGGAAGTGATCTATGACTTTTAGCAAATATTTTGATGTCCTTTGCTCAGGCGTTATGGACTTGTACATCATCGTATTTTCACACAAAAACCCTTACAAGGGATATTTGTAGCAGTTTTACATGTAATAGCTAAAACAGCCCAAATTTCCTTTCACATGTGAATAGTTCAGTGGTGACATCTTGTTGTGGTTTAGATCTAAAGTGTCCCTCATTGTTCAAAGGAGAAGCTTTGAAAAGGGACAGGAACATGAGGGCACTATGCTCATCAGTTGATTGATCCATTGATGAGTGCACAACTGAGGCTGCTGTTGGGAGGTGCAGCCTCGATGGAGGTGGGTCGCTGGGGCGAGACTGCAAGCTTGGGTTCTTGTCTCCAGCTCCCCCACCTCATTCCTCTCCTTCCTAGCTGCCATTGACATGAGTGTCAGTCCTCCCCCATGGCCCTCTACCACACTGCTTCTGCCTGGAGCCAGCTAACAGTGCTCTAAACCAGCTGGAATGAGGAAGGTAAACCTCTTCCTTTAAGTTATGCATGTCAGCTCTTTTGTCTTAGCAATGGGAAAGTGGGTAATACAGGCTAATACCATGAAGTACTTCTCCACAATTAAAAACAAACAAACCATGGATACATGCAGCAACTTGAATGAATTCCAGAGAATTTTTCTGGGTGAAAAAGCTAAGCTAAAAAGAATATGTACTATATAATTCTATTTATGTAATATTAATGAAAGACAAGATTATAGAAATGGAGAACAGATTAGTAGTAGCTATGTTAAGGGGAAATAGGTATGGAAGGAATTGAGTGTGGCTATAAACAGGTACCATGAAGAAGATATGTGTTGGAAATACTTGGTATCATGACCTGAGATCAATAAATACTTGCTTGTGATTTGGCCTGTAGTTTTGCAAGATGTTACTATTGGACGAAATTGTGTTAGGGCACATAGGTTCCCTGTGTGTTGTTTCTTACAGATGAATGTAATTCTACAGCTATCTCAAAATAAAAAATAAGTAATTAAACGTGTACTGCCTGAAGTAAACTGAAATTATTTGGGCCACATTATCCTAAGTTGTGCCATGAGTAAAAGCTTTTGTGGATACATAGTAATCATTATTTATCACTGAGACTCAAGTAATGACTTAAAGTTGCAGATATTTGTTTCCATTTTCCAAAAAAAGGAAAAAAAAAAAAAAAAAAAAAAAAAGGTGGGGGGCTGAGGATTCGGCTCAGCCAAGAACGCTTGCCTAGCAAGCTGGAAGCCCTGGATTGAATCCTCAGCACCAAAACCAAAAAATGAACCTCAACTGAAAAAAAAAAAAAAAAGGGGGGGAAGTGGGCACTAGAAATGAGCAAGTACTTAAACTAAACTTTGGGAAAGAATTATTTATGCAAGCCTCATAGGTGCTTTAGGTTGCATCATGATTTAATACATCTAATAGGAAAAAGGGGGGGGGTCTTTGCTCATCAGTACATGACCTGCCAAAGATTCATAGCCTTCACTCAGCAGGTGTCTCCAGATGCTTTGAGGAAAGGTACTGAAAATATGAAATTTAGATGATTGGGGGATTCATCAGTCTTCCTTAAGAGCCGAGGATTATAGGATGCAGTGTTCCATGCCTGTTTCATGCCTATAACTTCAGCTACTCAGGAGCCTGAAAAAGGAGGATTTCAAGTTCAAGGCCAGCCTGAACAACTTAGTGATACTCTGTCTCAAAAACAAACAAAAAAAAGAAACATGGGACTGGGTGGATGGGATAGCTCAGCAGACTAAGTGCCTGCTTAGGCGAGCTTAGGCGAGCTTAGATGTGTTTAGGCAAGTGCAGGGACCAGACTGTGCTTGAATCCCAGGCACTACATGCCCTACCCGCAGGGTAGCCTGAGCCAGCCAAAAAAAAGAAAAAAGAAACATGGAACTGTCTTCTGAGCACAGCTAGTCTGTTGTTAAAAGGCAACACTCCTCATTCTTCACATTTCCACAGACCATAAAGAAATAGCACTCTTCTATTGAAGAGGGAAGGAAAATTTCCTCACTCCTTCCCAAGAAAAGAGTAACTCATCTTAGGGAAAATTCCCAGTGCCTCTGCTCTTCATCCCAATGCCTTCTGTGAATCTTTGAGTCCAGCCCAACTCTAAGATGTCTAAGGCAGACTATGTGGAAACCTGAAGCTGTCCATCTCTGCACTGGACTTGAGTGGGTAAGTTTATGTAATTTAAGGTGAGCCTGTGTGGCATCCTGCTGTGGCCATGCATCCTCCAATTCAGCTCTTGACAGTAGGAAAGCTAAATTTTTTTATTTTATCTGAAGTCTGTGTCTCATTTTAGAACAGTGCTACCTCACTCCCACTGGGCCTATGCCCTCCTGCATAGTACCACCTTCAAAGCAAAGTAAATATCTGTGTTTCTGAGTCTACTTCTGGGGCCTCCGTGTCATTGGTTTATGTTTTTGCTCCAGTAACTTTTCTCATCGTCACTTTGTTCTTCAAGAATGTTTTGACAATCCATGATTCTTTGTGTTTTCGTTATCAGTTCTAAGATAGCTTGGGAAGCTCAAACACAACAACATATCCACACTTAGCATAAGGAAAAGCAAGCTGGATTTAGTGGCACATGCCTGTGACCTCAGTATTCCAGGAGGCTGAGGCAGGAGAGTTGTAATTTTTGAACCCAGCTTGAATAGTTTGATGATTGAGATCCTGTCTCAAAATCTCAAAACATAAACAACTGAAACATAAAACTTTCTTTTGAAAATGCATGAGAGGGGGACTGAGAAAGTTTTCCTTAGTGGTATGGGCCTGAGGAGGCCAGCAAGCTGCTGCCACTGAGAGGAGCTCCCAAGGCCCTGATGGCACTCTTCTGCCCTGTCGCACAAATGCTATACTTGGGGGTAGGGGAGGTAATGCAACAGCAAATCTAGATTTCACCAGTTTTGACCAGACAAAGAGAAAACAGAACAACTCTATTTCTAGGGGAGGAACAGGAAATTGTTTTGACTCCAGGCCATTAGAGATATCCTGTCACTAGGGAAGGAGCCCAGTTGCCAAGACCCAGGGACACAGGGCTAAACTAGGACAACAGAGAACCTCCAGCTCTGCTGCAAACTAAGGCACTAACCTGCCACAGCAGTCTGCCTCTAGTGGAAGGGAACAAGATGAAGAGAAAAGGTTCAGCGTTTAGAGCAGGGCAGAAACATCAAGGAAAAAAAAATTAGCTTTGAACTTAAGCACAAGGTAATATTAGTGGTAACCATAACAACCACAAAACTTAGATGAACTGACCAGGTCCTGCACAGCACTGTCAGAAGATGACATGTGTTCATTTCTAACTGTATGTGCTATTTTTATCTCTTTATTATCCTATGCATACATAGTGCTCAACATTCAATAATTCTGTAAAATTAAATTTTAAAAACGTGAAGGAAAATCTCCCCTTGTGTCTGTGGACAAAGCAATCAACAGACCCAGACACAGACACTCTAGAGGTTGGTGTTATAGAGCAAGGAAGTTTATTTTTTTATTTTTTTCAATATTTTTTATTGTTTAAATTTAACAATGGTTATATTACATATTTTCATCATCAGATAAGTTTAGATTAATAGATATAGGTATATAAGATTGATCAAACAATTAAACATTTACCCTTCTAAATCGACATTACTTTTTTCCCCCCTTTTTCTTTTCCCCTTTCTTTTCTTTGAAAGTGGACGTATTGCATATTGTGCTCACAATCGTTCTACAGAGTACAGTGTGTGGGCATGACCCACCTCCCTACTGATGTTGCTTAGAAAAAAAAAAAAAAAGAAAAAGAAAAAAAAAAGGAAAAGAATATATTTC
>PVJA010011675.1:0-54046 GCA_004027025.1 Myocastor coypus | reverse complement strand
AAAAAAAAAAAAGACTAAATGTCTCATTTGGCTGGGCGTGGTGGCTCACACCTGTAATCTCAGCACTCAGGAGGCTGAGGCAGGAGGATTGGTGCGAGTTCAAGACCAGCCTGGGCTACAAAAGTGAGCTCAAGGCCAGCCTCAACTGCATAGCGAGACCGTCTCAAAAAGACAAAAAAAAAAAAAGAAGACAAGAAGCATGGCTGGGTAGAGAAAGTGGTTCTGCCTTTTTGGTACGGGAAGAGTTGATCCAGGCAGTCGAGGATAGAAAGGGCCTGGAGCCAGCTGCAGGTACCCAGGCATGATTTGTGGTGGGGCTGAACACAGGGGCAGTGCCTGAAGATGGGGAGGGGGTGGACAGGTTGTGGCTAGGTCTGGACTGATTTCTTCCCACATCCACACTTCAGTGGGATTTTCCCCTACCTGATGGTCCCCACATTTATAGGGGCCTTAGAGGATAGAGAGGTTCTGGAAAGACAGAACCTCCTGTCTGTCTACCCACCAGGGCTTGTGTCTGGCACTGGGAAGCTAGAATGAGATACCCCTTTGGAGTCCCAGCCTCCATTTAAAGACAGAGACTTTTGAAGAAGGCTCAGGCACAGGCAAGACTGATGGCAGTGAGGATGGGGTGGGACAAAGGGGGACCCTAGGGACAGAGGCTTCAAACCCAAACCAATCCTTGGCCTGATTTCCCCAGAGTCATCTCACACATGCCCATGCATTTGCCCAGAAAATTATGAACCAATCAGCTGGCTGTCCCAGGGGGCAGGAGGCTCTGCCTGTTTTAATGAGGGGACCCCCTCATATCGTCTTTGCCTTTGCTGTCTAAATGGCCCGAGCTGGGGAAGTGCCCTTCACCAGAGAGATTTCACCCAATGCCGGGGTCCAGTGGTAGAAGGACACTTGTTGAAGGTCACCCAGCACCAAAGAAGCTAGGCCAGTTTGAGAACTCACTGGCAGCCTTCACAGGTGCCAGGAGTTTGAGTGGCGGCAGAAAGTGAGGAGTGGGTAGAGCCCTCCTGGGATGCCACCTATCAGTAGCCCTGAGCTCAGATCTCATTTGTCCCCTGCCTGGACCTCTCTGAGATTCAACCCCCCATCTCTACAGCAGAAGGGGTGGGGACGGGACCAGGAAATTTCCCGGGCCTGTCCTCTCTGTTACCTTGGGATGCTGTGGCTGATCACTTGCTGCCACCCTACCAAAGCAGGTAGGCAGGAGCTAGAAGGTCCAGCAGACCTGGGTTTGAGCCCAGCTCTGTGACTGACTAGCTGGGTGAGCTTTGCAAACTGCTCTAGTCCTCTGGGCCTACTGAGTTGGGCTTATTGGGCTGTTCAAAGAATTTAAAGGACATACAGAGCACCCAAGCCTAGGCCAAGTTAGTTGGACTTTGTCCCTTCAGAGCTACACCTCCTCTAGTGCCAAGCACTCCCTGCAGCCAGTGTCACCACTGCCTTTGTTACATCTGACTCCAAGTAATAGAAACCCCATTTCCTGTGGATCTAAGCATTAAGGATACTGATTGCCACACATGACAATTAGTCTCAACATAGGATGCTTCCAGAATTGGTTGTCCTTGGACCAGGGAGATAGCTCAGTAGAATAAGCGCTTGCCTGGCAAGCATAGGATCCTGAGTTCAATCTTCAGTTCCGCAAAAAAAAAAAAAAAAAAAAAGAATTGGATGTCCTCAAAGACACATGAACTTTCTAATACCTCAAAAAGTGCCATCAATGCTGGCAAAAGTTCATAGGGGCAAAATGTCCCAGGACTCCATACAGATATGGCCAAAGGCCAGTGATGGCAGGAAGCTCCTAAGTGAGGTTTTCAGGAGAAAAAAAACCCAAACCTACCCACCAACGTCCCCTTAGACCTCCCCTCTCATCTCATTGGCCAGAAAAGGGTCATGTGTACTCCCTGAGCCAATCACTGATGATCAGACACTAATGAGTAAGGAGCATGGTAGGGCTGAACCCAACAGGCTGCTCCAAGTCCCCTGCACTGGAAGTGTGGTGCACCCATGGAATGAAGGCTCTGTCCCCAGGGACAATGAGGCTGTTTCAGTGGCCAAGGGACTACCGCCTGTCTCAGCCCACAGCCAGTTTGTCCCCAAGCTCTGATGGGGACTCTTTCTGTCCCCACAGACTCCTGAGAAATAGGCAGGCCATGTTCAGGTCCCTGGACACCTACTCTAAGTCACATGGACAGTTCCCAACCTGGCTAGAGGTTTTGCTGTCATATCCTCCTGTTCTGTCTTACTTCTGACCTTTAGCCTGCTGTCCCCTTGACCATAAATGGCCTTGCTCATCCTTGCTTTGGTCTCATCCCTCAGGCCCTCCCTGCTCCAGTTCAGAATAGGACATTCTCCTCATACATCCCAGCTGCCCCCTCTATAAGACAGTGGGGACAGGACCTGGCCCTAACTCCCCGTATTGCCTGTAGCACCCCCCAGATATCTGTCATGGAGAAGCCCTCAGCCAGAGTTCACAGAATTAAATTTGTACCTTAATAGTATAATCTCTATCATGCTCTCCAACCTCATAACTGGCTTTCCAGGTGTGGCATATAATGTATCTTCCCACTGGACAATGAGAAACCCAGGTTCAAGAGAAGAGAAGACACAGCAAGGCTGAGGCAGAGCCAGGCCCACTGCCGAAAGGCCCTGGCTCCCTGAAGGTCCAAGCCCCAGCTACCAACAGCTGCACAGCAGGCAGGGTGGCTGCATGGGTGGGTGGCCCAGGGGCACAGGAGGAGGTGTAGTATGCCCATTGAATGAAGGCTCTGTCTCCAGGGACGACAAGGCTGTCTCAGTGGCCAGGGGTTAATGGCTTTTCTGAAGATCACAGCTGAGGGTTAATCACATCCCTTAATTCCACAGCCTGCATGGCCTTTCCCATTAGCATCTGCAGCACTGTCTACCCCTGCCCTTCCCACACCCGCATACACATGAGCACCGGTACCTTCGGCAGAGCCCTGACATCAGACGGCAGTTATTTGACCTTGAGTCCTGTGTGGGGGTGGGGAGGGGATGGACCCTCCCTGGCAGATATAGTCTGAGAGGGTCTTTCCTGGGGGACTTCTCTGGAAAGCCACTCGGAAGGGACTGTCTCTAATTGGGCAGGCAGCCACACTCACTACCGTTTGCTATCTAGGCTCCATTTAGACATATTAATAGGCCCCAGAGCAGACAGCTTGCATCCATTAGTTCCTGCTCCAGGCTGAGGGCAAGCAACAGGGCAGCAGGGAACTGAGTCACAGGTCCCTCCTGGTGCCCCTGTGTCTGGGCATCTGGCCCAGCCCATATGGATGCCACTGCGGCACCCAGGGGGATGCAATCTGGGGACCAGTCCGGAAAGATCACTCCCATGTTCCACAGAACCTAGGACCAGCCTTGTGTGTTTGGGACTTACCTTTTACCCCTGCCTCTGTTCCAGGATTCAGGAGCCCCCCCCCCCCCCCCCCCCGGTCCTATGCTGACCATGACCCATCTCCCTGGGGATGGGGGCAGGCACAGCTGAGCCTCCGAGGTCTGCAGCAGGCACATTAGTGTGACAGGCATCAGGACGCTGCCACCGTAGAGGAGTGGTTCTGTGCTGACGGTCCTTGTTCTTGCATCCATAACTCCTGGAGGCCACAGCGCACTTGTGCTGACCTTTACCAGTGACGACGGGCTCCCTGTCGTTGACAGCCCCTGACAGGCACATGGGCGAGCCAGTCATGTGAAGAGTGTGTGCCGAGACCACACAGAGCCCCCTGCTGTGACCTGACACCCAGCTTTCATCTCCCCACCTTGCAGCCTCTGCAGGTGCTGGGTCTCCTCGGGGTCCCTCCTCATTCCAAGCACCCTCCAGGAATGTCATGCTTGGTGTCAACTCCACCTTTGGTCATTGGTGCCATTTTCCCATCCAGAACCCTCTCCCTGCCTTCACCTGGCTGGATCTGCCTGCAGAAACTTCCTCTAACCCTGCTTCCTTCAAGGAAGCTTTCCTGCGTAGTCCTAGAAACATCTCCTGGAGCCTCTGTAGTTAATGTCGTCATTGCATTATCTTTGTCCCCCCTGCCCTTGTGTATACCCAGGTGCTGGTTCCGTGTGCCACCATGTTTTCAGGGTGCCCAATGCCACTCACCACATAGACTAAGTTCCTGGCATCTACAAGACTATTATGGCTTCTCCAAGAGCCTGGGAAACCTGTACTGAACAGAGAAGGGCTGTGGCAGAGAGGGCAGGTCTAATGTCACATTAATGGCACCACCAGCTACGAACATTTTTCTAACACCTAGGAAAATTGTCACCAGCCAAGTGACTTAAAATATGTATCATATCCTTTATTTTTTTAAAGAATTTTTTTTCTTGTTTCAGAACTTTTGTTTGTTTATTTATTTTTATGGCCAGCTCAGCCTGCCCTGAGGGCAGGGCTGGCGTAGCATGTGGTGCTGGGAATCGAACTGTGGTCCCTGCAGCCGCCCAAGCTTTCCTAAGCAGCCGTTTTAGACCACTGAACCATCCTGCCGGGCCCCATCTACCATATCCTTTAACACAACAGTGCTTTAGGTATTTGGAATACAGAGGTAAGGTGTGCAGTGCAGTGTTATTGCAGAAAAAAGTAGGATGGAAGAGAGAAACTAGGGGCCTGGGATCTGACAGGAGATCTTGAAGTTACTAAAGTCGTGGGCATTAAGAGTTTTTTGCACCTCTGCACGTACTTAGATGGTAAATGAAACACGCAGGCTGCTTGAATGATGACTATAAGCAAAATGTACACAGAACAAACTAGAACACTCAGTTCTGTGAGTGTTTGTCTTTGGTATAAGATTAAGGGCTTTGCTCTCTGTTTTACTTTTTGAGTTTTCTTTTCGAACCCTGGTCCCAAAACAAAACAAAAGATATTCAGTGTATGTTGCTTTTCCAATTGGGACAAAACACCACGTAGAAACCAATGCAGAGCCAGGTGCCTGGGGTTGGGAGGCGCTGTGACCCCATGCCTGCTGCCAACTCTCCTTCCAGCTGTCCAAGCCTGGAGAGCCCCCAGAACTGCCCATGTGGAACCAGTCTTTCCTCTTTCAAGGCAGAGATGGTGCCACCACCTTCTCAGACGACACAGCCCTGGTGCTGGAGTACTACCCTTCCACTGCAGGTGAGTGCCTGGTGCTGCCATGCAGTGGTCCCCACTCACCAGGAGGCCTGTGGGAAGTGGCGTCTGAGCCTTCCTGCTTCTGCCTCCTGTGGTGACAGGCTATGGGCTCCCAGGTGCCAAGGCAGGCTCCCAGGTTGGCAGGTGAAGACAGGAGGGCCTGCCTGGCCTGTTGTCCAAGGGGAAACCACAGGGCACTGGCCAGGGCATCTGCTTTTATTCTACACCACCTGCTTTCACAGAAGCCGTCAGTGAGGAGGGGAAGGGAGGCGCCTCTGAGTTTTCAGCTCCCAGAGCACAAAGGAGGGGTGAGAAGATCAGACTCAGAGACCACAGGTCAGGCCTCACCTGCACAGCCTCAAGCCAAATCCACCAAGGGACAGAGACTAAGGTGACCATACAAATATGCAGAACCCGGTTAGATTCCTGAAGCCCTAAAGATGGAGAAGAAGGATGAGTGTGCAGGCCCAAGCCAGGAGGCAGGAAGCAGGTGGGTGGTGGGGTAGAGCTAGGGTCCATGTCAGAGCTGGGCCCAGGAGGGGCCTGAGGCTGGCACCTGAGGACCCAGGGTCCTTGGCCCAAGCCCAGCTGCTCCTTCCTTGCAGCACACGGTGGCACACCATGGACCCTCAGCCAGCCCCTGGGCATCTCCGTGTTGCCACTAAAGAGCCGGCTCTACCGCAAGATGTTCACAGGGAAAGATTTGAATGGACTGCGTGTCGAGAGGCTTCCCATCACCGTGAGTCCCCTGTCTGATCTCCACTGTCCCCACCCTACCGCCCCTTCTCCCACCCAGCCTGCTCCATGTTGAGGAATGTGGCTTCCTCAGCAGTTCAGGCCAGGGCACCTGCCAGGTGAGCCCACCCCTGTGATTCAAAGGGTCCCCAATGCTTCTGGAACTGAAGGACAGAGCCAGAGAAGCAGCCTGGAGGCCCCATGAAAGTTGGCAGAGCTAAAGTCTTGAACCAGACCTGGGTTCAAATTCCAGTCTACCCAGGTCTCTCTTTGGACCTCAGAGTCCTCCTCTATAAATCGGGAATAATGTGCCCAGACACAGCCTCTGTGTATGGCAAGAGTCAAGAACTCAGGCTCTCAGGCTAGACTTCTAGGCCCAAATTCTTATTCCACCACTTATCAATATATATAACTATAGGAAAATTGCTTAAAGCCTCACTGCCTCAGTTTCCAAGTCTATAATAAAATGGGCTCATGGTAGCAAAACTTTTCTCATATGGTTGCTGTGAGATTTTGTTAGGAAAAATATATGTCTAGAAAGCATTTTGAATAACTCAGTAACAGTGAACATCATGCCTGTTATCATTATCTATGGCTATTCTGTTGTTATTCTCTATGTCTGTTTCTATGTCTTTTCCCCTGAAGTACTCCTGGCCTCCAGATGTAAGAGCTCTCAGTAAATAAAAGCCTGGAGGCGAACCCAGACCTGCCAGTCAGGGATCTAGGGGAGCTGAGAAGGGCAGTATCAGGGAAGCAGAGAAGGCAACAGAGGTAGAGGCTGGCTCCCACCTCCCTCCATCCTCCTGGTCACCCCTCCACCCCCCTTATACTTCCTGTGGGTGGAGCAGAGCCTGGAAGCTACCCTGGCTGGCTCCATCTTAGGGCTCCCTCCTTTCCCAGAACACCACCCTGAAAACCATCAGTGGCAAAGCACCCACGGTGGACCTCTCTTTCCAGCTGCTTTCCTCCGAGGTAAGGCTGTGGGTTGGAAGGTCATGGAGGACACATGCCGGCTCTATGAGCCTCCGTTGAGTTCCGGCCACTTTCACGACTACTGGTCTTGCTCGGAGACGAGAGCCTGGGCCTTATGACAGCTGATTTGGATGGAAATGCTGTGGTGGATGTCTGTGGGTGATTTGCAGCTCCAGAAAACCAGAGTGAAAGCTGGGGTTAGGACGAGGAGGGTGAGAACAGAGGACCACCTAGCCCTGGGGTCTGGCCTTGGTCCAGCCCAGACTGGGCCTGTTTCCACGGGACCCATGTCCTACGAGGATGAACTAGGACAACTTGGCTTCCAGTAACACCTGTGTACTCACTGACAGTTCTGTAACAGGAAGATTGTGGGGCGCTGCAGACTGGCAAGACCCCTTTCTTCCCAGAAGCTCTCAGGGAAGAGGCTGATTCCAAGCTCATCTGGGCTGCTGGCAGGGTCTGGCTCCCTGCAGTGTGGCCCCACACCCCAGATCCTGGGCTGGGGGTGGCTCCCCACCGCTGCACATGGTCTTTCTCACCACCATCCCTCCACCTCACTCCAGCAGTCATATCCAGTCCATCCTGGCTTGAAAAATTCTGACTTCTTCCATCAGCAGCCAGGGCAACAACTACTTTTAAAGAGGCCGCTGAGATGAGATCAGGCTACTGGGTAATCTCCCAGCCTTAAGGTCAGCAACATGACGTGACATGACAGCTCATAGTGAGTGCTACAGGCCCCAGGATTAGGGAGGGACTTTACTTGCAAAGCACACAGGGAGCCACACCATGGGGTTGAAGGCCTGAAGCCTTCCCCCACCAAGCCTCTCCCTGCTGTGGGTGGTTAGAGTTGTATTCTCCATCCAGGCAGGCTCCTTTGGCACCCGAGTGGCACCCAGGTGTAACAAAGCTTGTTAAAGGCTCTGACAGCCACCCTGTCACCAAACCAGGCATAGCCACAAGAAGACACTAAAGGAGGAGGTCACAACAAAAATAAAGAGCCCAGAAAAGAAGACAACAGGGTCCTTGATGAAAAATGTCACAAACTTCCCAGGGAGAAGCTAAGCCCTCCAGGGCCTTTCTCAGGGTCTGGAATCTGCCAGTCCCCCTTCTCCCTCTGCCTCCTGCCCCTGTCCAAGGCACAGGCATCCTGGGGCTGAAGGGAGCGTCAGGTGCCCTGGTTGAGGGACTAGGGGGTGCGGGCAGGCAACAGGCAGGTGGGCAGGATGCTGGCCCAATGGCCCAGAGGCTGGCACAAAGGTCTCCAGTGATGAATTATTCACTGGAGCTGTGCTAAGTGCAGAATTAATCCCTTTCCTTCCAGCTGGCGGCCTCACTAAATTATCCCTCCAAGTCATGCGGGAAAATGCTGCCGAATTCATTTAGCTGTTGAGTGTTTTGATCTGGGCCTTGTGATTTTAGCTTCCCCTTCCCTCAGCCCCCCTCCCCCTGGAGGTGGGTGGGGGGAAGCCTTTTCGTAATGGATTTCTAAGAAGAAAGGAAAAGAAAAGAGATGAAGATTGGGTGTGTACCAGGAAAACAGTCCTAGCAGAAATTCAGGTCCAGCCGCCAAGAATACATACATGCAGACTCCACCCCTATGCATGCAGTCACATTTCAACATCTACGCACGTACAGTCACTTGCACAGAGGTCCGTGCACCCCTGCAGGGTGCATATACAAAAGCTCACATATGTGTGACAGGCAGTTACACGCCCACGCTGGTGCACACAGAAGCTAAATCTCTTTGCAGCTTAACTGCCTCTTGATCTAGGAATTGGCTAATAACTGACTCACTTGGATCAAAACATGCTGAAGATCAATTTATAGGCTTGGGTGGAAGCCCTGCCAGGGTGAGCTCCTAGAAGGCTGTGGCACAACCAGCAGCAATCCATTTTGCCAAGCGTGCTGGCATGGGAAGAAGGGCCAGTGGCCATGGAACCTAGCTGCCTCAAGGTAACCTTGAGGTCAAGGTCACACTTGCCCAGGCTTGGACTTGGCCTCTGCTAGTCTTTGGGCTCTTTTAGCAACTTCTCCCTAAGAGTGGCAAGAGAGTGTTGAGATTTGGTGCTGGGGCCAGGTGGCCCTACAGCTAAGTCTCAAGCCCACCCTTCCACCCCACCACTGTCTGTCACCACTGCCACCAGCTACACTGTCCTCTAGCAACCACAAGTATGCGTCAGTACTTTGTGCAGTAGTACTTTGCTGGGTTCGAGGAATATTACACTGAGCAAGGCCAAAAACAACCCACTAAAACATGAAACCCCCAGTCCTTCCTTTATGAAACTTGCATGGATAGAGAACAGGGAATATGGGACAGACAACAGATGAGTGTGTTCATGAGCAGATTTGGCTAACAATAAAGGGACAAATCGTAGGCAGTCTTCGCAGAGGCTATTTGGACTCCCTGAGAAATGGCACAGGCTAAGCTGCTGTAACAAAGGGACCAGGCTCTTCCCACACTGCTCCCCCACCTGACTCAACTCCTGCCCCTTCCTGTAGGGAGGAGCTGGCCTTCCATTCCCTGCCTTGCAGCTGTGGGGAGGCAGTAGCAGAGTGAGGACCAGAATTCTTCCATTTAGTCTTCCTCCTTTTACAATGAACACTGCCTAAAATGCCAGGAGCCACAGCCTGGAGCCTGGGGCCTGGAGCTGTCAGGATCTTGTGGACACTCTGGCTACAGGGGCCCCTAGTCCCCATGAGTGGCAAGGCCAAGTCAAGACAATGCTCCAAGGGGCTCTAGGGAGGAAATGCTTTGGGAGAGGGGCTGTGCGTACACAGGCCTGGCACAGCCTCCTTCTGTCCTAGTTTCTTGGACGTTGGTGAGCGCAGACTTTCACATCCACCATTTCCACATCACCACTGTCAGAGCTCCAGGAACAAGAGCAGTTTCTAAATAGAGACTGCAGAGCTTTCTTCCACAAGACACCTAGATGGGCAGGTGCTTGGCGACGTCCACCCCAAGTGATCATCCTGGCCTCGCCCCCTGCTGTGCTGCAACAGGAAGCTCACTACCTCCACAATATTCACCTCACATTGAGTGCAAGCTATCCCTCCATCCTCCCTCCACCCAGGCTCCAGGTTCTGCAGTGGGGGGCTGCAGCGCATCCCCATCCAGCCTGTGCACATCGCAGCACCAGCCAGCAAGCAAGTTCATGGACAGAGCAGCCAGCAGAGGAGGCAGGACCAGTCTCTGGCTTGTAGTTTGCTGGCGATGAGTTCATCTCTACCCTCTAATGCTACTTCTGCTAGGGCACTTGCTGACTGATCTGCTTTAAGTGGCATTTGGTGTGTGGGTGAGAGTATAAAGAAGCACACACAGATGCATAAAAACCAGAAAATCACTGACATCTATACCCACAAAAAAAACTGCACATTGTATGACCAGAGGGTCTGACCTAGGAGACCCTGGGTCATAATCACGAGCCTCTGGCTGCTCAGCACACATGCAGGAGTTGACTCTTGCTCTCTACCTTCCCTCCTGATTGAGCTCCTTCTCTTTGAAGACAGAGCTGTGCCTTGCCCTGGGAGCTCTGCTTCTTCAGACTAAGCAGCCTGGCTCCTTTTAATGAACTGGTGTCAGGTCTCACAGCACCCTGGTGCCCGCAGCTAGCATCTTTGAAGTACTGCGTGGGCTGGGAAGCCTTCCCAGGCTGACCCCTGAAGTGTGGAGCTGACAGACACATGGTCAGTACTTATTGGGTTGGTGCCTGGCCCTATCTGGAGGTGTGCTCCCTGTAGGTGAGAAAGGCCCCAGAGAAGGTCTAAGGGGCCAACACATCTCCCCCTGTGGGGGCTTGGGATCCCATGCCTCAGCCAGGGAGGGTATGAGGGCATTGAGCAGGACATGGCTGCTTTGATACCCACAGCCCAGGAGACACTAGGAGAACTTGAACCCACTGGCTTCCTTGGAGTTGGGCACAAGAAAGTACATCTAAGGAGAGGAGGTAACTGCCCCTACTTCCCCTGTGAGAGGGCCACTGGCTCAGTCTGGTCTGACCTCCTTTCTGGGCTGGGGGTAGTCTGCTGCTCTACAAAGCTCTCTCTGGTGACCAGCCCAGAGTAGGGACAAGAAGCTATTTAATAGATGGAGGAGGGGAGGGTAGAGAACAGGCAGAATCATGTTGGCTTTTGATGACTCTTGGCAAATTTTTTGAAAACCACCCACATCAAGTGAAAGCTGCCCCTCCCTAGCTCACAAGTGCCCCTGTCCACTCCATCTTAGGCTCTAGGTCCACTTTGGAGATCTCTGTCCAACCAAAGGAAGCTGAAGACAGGTATGGATCAGATCTACCATGTGTGACAGGATTCATTGACCCACCTTACAGAGCTCCTACCTGGTTTTCACAGTGCCTGAACTCCTCCAGGTAGTGCTCCCTGTCTTAAGGACAATAATGGTTTCCACAGTCTCTTGGATATTATGAAACTTCTCCCATGCATCCCACCTGAGAAATAGACACACAGCACACACACAGGGCCTTGCTTTACTTGCTTGCTTCTCGTGACAGGGACCTCATTACCTCCTGGGAAAGCTTCACCAACCTCTCTCAGTGCCCTTGTAAACCTCTTCCTTCTGTCTCCATGTGGCATCCCTCACCTTGCTGTGGCTTCTCCTTGCTGAAATCGAATGGGGGGTGCATGGGTCCATGCCCAGCAACGTGTCCCACCACCACCACCACCACTCATTTTTAGTAGTTTCCCAAGGGTACAGTGCTTTCCCTGCATGCAGAAATCCCTGAGTTCAATCTCCAGTATTTACCCCCAAAACAAAATAATAAATTGCTGGCAAATATTCTGAATTCATCAAGGATGAAGGCAGTCTCCTTGGGGAAGGGACACTGGAGCCCCGCGAATCCATCACTCAGTGCCTGCCCCTCCTGACAGCCACCCACCAGCTTTGCATCCATAAGGACATCAGGAGCTCTTGTCAAGCACTGAAGATAAATATCCCCAGCCCCACCATTTGGTCTCCAGAAATTTTTCAGAGAATGAAGAAATAGGAAAGAGGCAGACAGTGATCTCTCCAGAGGCCAAATGGGCTGAAGTTCCCAGGGTAGCAGCCTGCCCTGAGCTGGGGGCTATGCAGAAGATGGAGAAACGGAGGCCTGCTTCCAGGAGCTATGCTGCTTCCACTTGCTAGGAATTCCAAAGGCCTGGTACCAGTTCATCTTGCCTGCATCCCTCACAGGGGTCTGTGCTGCCTGGGAGGGTGAGCCTGCAACTCACTTCCAGAGACCACACAGTACAGTCCAGATGCTGGGATGGTTGAGATGTTAAACATTTGGGCTCAACCTGTGTTGCCCTCCTTATGAGAACAATGAATCACTGAGATTGAAGGGAGAGGGAAAGAAGAGACAGGGAGTAGAAGCAGCTAGATCTGATTTCTTAGAAGGTGGTGGATGCCCTTGGGATTGTCTTCATCTTAAATCCAGACTACCCCTAGCATAGACTTACCTGTCTTTAGCCAACCAGGTCATCAACCGCTGACAGGTTGACAGGTCCCTAACCTCTTCTAGTCTGTGCTGCAACAGATTATCACCACCTATCTTAGTTGAGGCAGGTGCAATGACCACCACAAAGAGGCATGACTTGAACACTGTCTTATCATGGCTTGGAAGTTGACAGGCAAAGGGGCATCAAACAAAAGTGCACATACATCAAGGTGGTGACATGGCAGTGTCTGGAACCCTTGGATATTTGGGGGCTGTGGTGGTCAGTGAGACTAGAAACTTAGATGGGACCAGCTTGTGGAAAACCTGAGTGCCAGGATATAGGATTTAAACTGGGCCAAAACATGATGGGAAGCTAAGGAAGGCACTTAAGCAGTAGTAGAATGTAATCTGACCTATAGGTTGTAAAGGTCTCTGTAGATACGACTCAGGGGACCCTAAAGGAAAATAAAGATTACACACAAAAAGAGCCGGTTTCAGGCTAGCAAGAGTCCATAGTGCATTTACAGAGCTACACCCCCTAAGACCCTTAACAAAATTTTTATCAGTAGTGCCCTCCCCTGACCCCATAAATTGCTTTTGGGTTAACCCTCTGTCACCTTTTCCTAGGAGATAAATGGTAGTCCCAGGGAAAATTAACACTTGGGCCCTTCTTGCTGGGAGACAAACTCACTACAGCTGCAAGGCCATGCAAGATGCCATAAATGAGCTTGCAGTATGCAGGGGAGGGTGCAGTCCTCTTGAGGGATCCCATTGTCTGAGCCTCACCTACCACAGAAGAGATAAGAACCTATCACTGTGGCCACAGGAAATGACAAAGCAATGACTGATCAGGGAGCTGCTGCACAGGGCTCATTACGGCGCTTGCCAGCGGCGGAGACACCCTTATCAGGGAGAAAATTGCATCAGGTCTCCTGAATTACTAGCGATTGGAAGCAGATTTCTTGGGACGCACTTTGTTAGATACCTAATGAACGGGATACAGGAGTGCAGAACCCAAAGCCGGCGGGGCGAGGGACAAATGTCTTTGTTAAACAGAATTTGTCAGTTTCCGCTCCAGGCTCCCTGGGGAGGGTTCAGGGCCAGCTAATTGAATTAAAAGCGTGTGCTCTTCAGCTGGGAAACTCGGGGTGGGGCGAGAGGCGGGGTGGCCGGAAGGCGGGCACTTTCAGCACCAAGGACAGCATCTGTGGCCTGGCGACTTCCTAATTGCCCAGACAGGCTGAAGCTGTTGCATTTTGTATGACCAGGGATCTAGGGGATAAAGGAGGAAGGAGGTAGGCAGAGGATGCTAGCGGGAGGGGGCAGACAGGTGACCTAAGAAGCTGCCAGCCTAGCATGCCATTGGCCTGGTCTATCCGTCTCCGCCGGCAACGGCAAGAGCCAGGAGGCTGGGGATGGGGCGTCTTCTTCCTGCCTAGGTATTAGCGTGTGTGTGCGTGCGTGCGTGCGTGCGTGCATGCGTGTGTGTGTGTGTGTGTGTGTGTGTGTGTGTGTGTTGGAGTGGGGAGCAGCTGCAGCCTCACAAGGAGCAGAGCAGCAATAGGGGCAATGAGTCTGAGCAAGCGCATGGCTGTGCATGGCTTTGAGCTTTCGAAGTCAGCCTCCAATTAGTGCCCTAATGAAGCAGGATGTGCTGCGGCCACGGAGTTACAGAGCCAGGGGCCACTTGTCAGCCCCAAGCTACCCCAGCAAAGGGGGGCAGAGTCTGCCAAATAGACAAGCAAGTAAACAAATTTGTAAGATGGGCTAGCAGCACTGCTCCCAACCACACTGAAGAACAGAGCCAAAAGATATGAATGGATGTTACCTGGGAGGGTTCATCCCAGGGCTCCCCCTCTCCTCATCCTCCAGCAGCCTGGCTCCTCCCAGTGGTCTCAGGTCTGCTCCTTTCCCAAACATGTATACATTAAAGCCGTGGAGCCAGGGAAGAGGCAATGCTAGCCCTACAACAAGGCAACAGTTGGCAGAATCTGGGTGCTGAGGGAGGTGGTGCAGTGCTCCACCTAGTCTCTGAACCTCACATGATGAAAGCAACTGCCTCTGGCCTCCCTTGAAGGACCTACACTGCTTGGAAGTATAAAGGCACTTCCAGAAAACTCATCCACCCAGCTCACTTCCAAACCCCAAGCCAGGACAGAGCCTGGCAATGCTGACTGAGAGGAAAGCTGGAAATATGCACAGGAGATCCTTGAGGTGGGAGGTGACAGCACCCAGGAAATCAGGCTAAGGCTGGCAATGAGGGGAGGACAGAGTGGAGCCCCTGAGCCTGGAGGGCTACAAGTAGATACTGGGTTGGGGCGATGTGAAGCCATAGACACTCTGAGTCCCCTTCCCTCCTGCCCTCCAGAAACTGATGGAGCAAAGGAACTAGTCTGCACTGAAGGGCTGGTCTCACTTTTCATTCAGCTTTATGATAAAATTGAATGGATTCTATAAGAAAGAACTTGACAAGTTCCTGCTTCTGACCAGAGGCCCAGTAAATACTGGCTCTGGCTCAATGAAGGCTGGGGCCATGCAGAGTGGACATCACGGGGCCTGGCGGTGGGGGAGGGGGCTCCCTAGACAATTGTCCTTGCTTTCAGAACCGATTGGAGCACCTCTGGAGGCCTCCCGTGATTTCATTACTTCTACTTCCTCCCCTAACTGAATTAGATGGCAGTCTATGAAATCCAGGGCACTGAGATTGGCTTTCTGCCTGGAAATGAGGAGAAATGTCATTACAGGTCCTGAATCAGCATCTCACCCTGGCCTCAGGGGCCACCTGGTCAATGAGGAGGCAGTCTTTACCCTGGCTTGTTGTTTTTTCCTTCATTCCTTCACTCACCCATGCATTCATCCATCCATCCCTCCATCCAATATGCATATCATAGCTGTCCCTGTGCTCCAGCCCGGAATTCAGCAGTTCTGAGTGGGAGGCAGATGTGGTACTGTTTCCTATCTAAAACACCCAGGAAACACAATTTGTGTGGTGCACACACTGAACTAGATATATGAGATGGAAAGTTTGGAAGCCTCAATAAATCCTGCACCCTCCAACCTGCAGTTACCAAGAGCAGCAAGTGGAGGAAATAACCAGGTCTTGAACACTTGGACAAAATGCACCCAGAGTCTTGGTTAGGGTGCACGGTAGCCGGCCTGCCAGAGGCAGCCTTGGGCACCCCGGGTCTTTCCCTTCCCCTTCCCAGAGTCTTCTCAGTGCTGTCTTCTCTGTGCTCTGTTTTTCACCTCCATGAGGTTCCTCTCTCGGTCTGGCTGATTTCACACTCTTGTACACCTGTCCCTTACTCTACTGACCCAAGCCTGTATAGAATCCATGTTTATGCATTTTTGCGCACCAAATTTCAGAGCACATCATGGGATTATTTAGAAGATCTCAGTGGTAAAGTGTGGAGCTTTGTCCTCCTGAGTCATTGTGTTCATATGTGTGGATAAATGTCCACCTAGAGAGAAGTCTACTGTCCTCTCTGATGGGTCAGGGTTGGACACTGGGGCGCCTCTAACCCTGAGCATACCTGTCCTGGGTATCACCAAGCCCACTGCCATCCTTGACCTAGCACAGCACTCTAGATGTGGGAGAATATGTGTGCTAGGTGACCGAGGAAGAGTTCCAACAGCCGATGGGAGATGGCACTGAGTCAGTCACCTTTGAGACCCCTACAAATGCCTGGTTTTTCAAACACTGGGCAGATTTTAGAACTAACCATGGATGTCAAGCAAACTTTAGTCATCTCTCTCCAAAGGGAGCATGGGTATGTCCCCAAACCCCAGGAACTTAAAGTTTTGTTTAAAAAAAAAATAGCAAGCAAGTGCCAGATTAAAAAGCAATGTGAAAGCATAGATAGCTAGCTGCTATATTGGAGGAAGCCAGAAAAACTGCAAACAATTATAGGCTGAGGCATGAAGGATTCGTGGGGAGGAGGGGCCTAAGTAGAATCAGATTTTGGAACAAGACTGGAGGATGAGAGGAGACGAAAAAGAAACAAGTTGGTCTACATGGCAAAGTGTACCTACAGAGCAAAGGATTTGGGGGGATTTGATACTACACTTGATCTTAGCCAAAAGGCCGAAAGCGATTGGGGGGATTTGAGTTTGTGTGTGTGTGTGTGTGTGTGTGTGTGTGTGTGTGTGTGTTACTGGGGATCAAAGTCAGGACCTTACACTTGCCAGGCAGGTGCTTATGCTGCTGAGCTATATCCCTGGCCCAGACAGCAAAGCATCTTGGAAGCTATTGCTGCTCTGAGGAGGAGGCTCTGGGTGGCAAACTTGTTAAGCACCCATCTATGTTTGCTGAACAGCTACCATGAGCCAGATCTTGAGGTAAAAGGTGTCCTTGCTTACACAGAACTACAGCATAGTCTGAGTATTGCAGGGATGAGAGAACAGGCAGTTCACAACTAAGCCCATTTCTTGAAGGTTAATTTTCCTGTAGAGTAAGTTCAGTGAGCACTGTAAAATGGGATGCTATGAATAGAGCACTCTGGGAATGGGGTTAGGTTGGGCAGAGTGGGGATCGATATCTCCATGGCCAGGGCTTCTCAGAGAAGATGGTGTCTGGCCTGAGGTCTGAACAATGAGGACAGCACATAGGTTCCATGAGGACTTCCACATAGAGAGCAGCAGGTGCAAAGGCCCTGAGGCCAGGAAGACCTCAGCTTGTCAGAGTAACAGCAGGACAGTGTGGCCAGAGCCCAACAGAGACCAGGTGTCCTGAGGAATGAGGGTGGGAGGCTTGCAGTACTGAGAGGCACACAGAAAAGGTCTAGCCAAAGTTTCTCTGCATCTCCTCAGAGGCCAGAAAACTTCTTGACACCTAGCAACAGCAAGACTCTGCCCACCCTGGACCCCAGGATCCTAGATGAGAAGCTGGCTGCTGTCCGTGAATCCTGGTCCAAGTCCACCGTGAGCTCAACAGACTCCAATGTGTCTGCCTCTCAGGAAACAAAAGAGGAGCTCCAGGCACCAGAAACCATGTTACAGGATGCAGTGAGTACTTCCCTGCACACCAGCAGCCCTAAGAGCTTTGGGGAAGGCAACGCAGGAGCCACCTGTGAGACAGGGGTGGGATAGGTGCATTCTGCACATGACAGAAAGCAGAGGCCCTTTTTAAAAAATTTCTCCAGGATTTATTTATTTATTTATTTATTTATTTATTTATTTATTTATGTCTTTTTGAAGGAAGGTCTCACTTTGCAGGTCAGGCTGGCCTTGAGCTCATTTTTTTGTAGCCCAGGATGGTCTCAAACTTGCACCAATCCTCCTGCCTCAGCCTCCCATTTTGAGACAAGGTCTGGCTATGCAGTTCAAGCTGGTGTTAAGCTCACTTTGTAGCCCAGGCTGGTCTCAAACTCAAAATAATCCTCCTGCCCCAGCCTCCCTAGTGCTGGGATTACAGGCATGTGCCACCACACCTGATTATTTTCTGTTTTTTTGTTTTGTTTTGTCTTGTCTTGGTGAGACAGGGTGTCATGGTATAGTTCAGCCTGGACTTAAACTCCCTGTGTAGCCCATGATGGCGTCAAGCTCACAGCAATCCTCCTGCCTCAGCTCCCCCACCCCCAGGCGCTGGGTGTATATGCATGTACTGCTGTACTCAGCTACAGACTCTCATGTGACTTCTTTTAAGGCAAGTCCCTGCCGGTACTGTCCCAGATCCCTCAGGTCCACAGGAAATGCCTTCGAGATGACCTGAAACTGCCTCAGAGAAGGTTACCAGCCCAAAGGATACCCAGATCCTCCTTGTTCTGGGTTCTACCCCTGACCCTCAGCCACCTCATCCACCCATGCACCTCTGCACCCTTCTGGGTTACAACTGTCACACATACAACAAGGATAACTTCCACTGGGTGGGCCTGGGGATGCCCCCACTGAGTGGCTCCACCATTTTCCGCTGAAGCTACAGCACTCCGGGCATTCCTGAAGCTCTTTCTGGCTAGGTCCCTGGGTCTGGTATCTGCTGCGTAAAGAATCCAGGGTCCATGTGAGGCCACAAGTGTGAGAGCCTGGATTAGTCAGGAGACACCAGCTACAGACAACTCAGCACTGTGGACTGGTTGGGGGCAGTGGGTTGGCAGGAGTCACACTACACTTATCAAGAGTGATGAGACTAATAGTGGGAGCATGAAGAAGGGAAAAATAGAGCTAGGGAGGAAGAGGCCTGGAGATACGGGGTGGGTGTGATGGGTGGGCAATGCAGACTCGTCTTCAAAATATCTGGAAGAGCGGTGTGATCACATGGGGAGTGTACTGTCAGTCTTGATGTTCTCTTAAAGATTAACCTAAACAAAAGGGGACTGGACTGCAGCTAGCCTGTCAAGGTTGGCCATGGGCAGGGGCCTGTCTTTGAGCAAGAATAACCTCTGGGAGTGACAGACTGGGAGAGGGGACAGGTGGCCTCAGGGCCCAGAATAGAATTCTGGGAGGACCAAGTCATAGAGAGAGGCTCAGGCTGCTCCATCCCTGCAGAGTAATTCGGGTCCCACGGTAAGGACCCCAGCTTGTCCACCCGAGGATCACCCTGGCATTCCCATGAGGGGGCCATACATCCTGAGGGTGGTCCCCTGTTCCTCCTCTCTCCCTCTTGCTGGACATCTTGAGAGGCTCCTAAGAATGGGTGCTGCTTCACTATTGTGTCCCCAAGCGGCTGCTACCTAGCCTTGCACTAATGTACATGGTGTCTGTCTCCTCTCTGGGCTTTAAGGCCCTGGCCCTCTAACCCCCCAACACACACACACACGTTAGCAAAAGCTTATTAGACATAGCTGGGCATGGTGGCTCACACCTGTAATCCCAGCACTCGGGAGGCTGAGGCAGGTGGATTGGTGCAAGTTTGAGACCAGCCTGGGCTACAAAAGTGAGCTCAAGGCCAGCCTCAACTGCATAGCGAGACCCTGTCTCAAAACGACAAAAAAAAAAAAAAAAAAGCTTATTAGACAGTGTCACAGAAGCCCTGGCTGGACAGCAAGGGCATCAGAACAGGCCTTATGGGAACTCACCTTGACCCACCCTCCTCTCAGTGGTGGCCATGAGACACTTCCTCAGGGCTTCCCGACATCCCTCTCCCACGCTGCCTTGAGTCCAGCCCAGGAAGCCCTGCATGGCTCCAGAGCCCTGCTCACTAGCACTATCTGTCCCTTGGCCCCACCCACAGTGTTCGGGATAGCAACTCCCCCATACTTGCAGGTCCCCATCCCTTCTTCCCCTCCTGGTTCCTGACTCTCGGGCCCATCCTCTGTTTTCTTTCCTACTCCAGTTGGACTCCTACCTCCTCTTTCTGTGCCCATCACACCCAGATGTGCCACACTGGCTGTCCCACCAGACACTTCACCCTCACTGGCTCCTGGCCACCTCTCATCTGCTGGCCAGAGCCCAAGAGGACTAGGACACACACACATCCTTCTGCAGGGCTGGCGCAGCCTGTTATGGCAGTAGCGTGTTGGTGGGTCGCAACCGTGCACAACTCTGAGACGATCACAGGCAGTCACACAGCCACAGGTCAGCCGTGCCATAGCAACCAGGCAAAATTACATAGCGATGCCTGGACTCCTGCAACTACGAGGCAAAGTGACAAGCAGCAGAACATAGCCAGGAAGCCCAGGAGCACAGAAGTCACATAATAGTGCAAGAGGCTGCCACCTCAGGGCAGAGCAAGAGTTCAGAGCTCAGTGTGAGGCGCAGACAGATTTACAGAGCAGCGAAAGATCTCGGGGAAGCCAAGACCTGTTGGGGAAGCAGTGGCCCTGCCACAAGCCTGGGGTTCCCGGACATGTCTCTGAGGTGATGGTGGAGCTTGTGAGAGAAGCTGGTGCAGACCTGAGGGGAGTGAGCCCAGGCTCTCTCAGCTCCTGGCCCTAGCCTGACTGATGAGCCTGGAGTGTCTCCTGACACCCCAGTACTGGTCTGTGCCTACACCTGCCATGCTTTCTGAGCTATGTATCTCTGCCTCCCTCCAGAGCCCACTGTGGCTTAGTAGGAAGGGATCATTTTGTGGAGAACGGAACTCTTTACAGGATAACGGAGGGGTACATCTATGTCTTTTGGTGCCAAGACCCCCAGATCTTCCCCTTCTGCACCCACAGCCCACCAACCTAACCTGGGATCCCTGCCAAACCCAGCCATTTCTTCCTGTCTCCTGACACCTGGCCTTGCCACAGGCCCTTTGAGTGCCATCTTATCCTGCGGGTCAAGGCTCCAGCTCAGGGAAAGCATGCTAAGGCCCAGGGTGGGCACCAGGCTCCAAGAACTAAGGGACAGCATGTGCTTCCCTTCTGAGCAGCTCGGGATGTCTGTCCTGATGAGATGTAAAGGGGGAATGTGGGGGTCCTCCTAAATGTGGCAGCTCTCCACACCCGCTTCACCCCTGCACACCCTGAGCCCCAGCCACTTCCTGTCTTCCTACACCAATGCTCTGGCAGGTGAGCTGAAGGGTTCCACCCACAGAGGCTCAGAAGATGTCGCCCTCCCACCTACGTGCTACATGCACCACCCCCCTTCCTCATTGCTCCAGGCATGGAGAAAACCAGACTGCCCTGCCTTCTGGGAAGAGGGGAGCAGGATGAGCCTGCACAGTCCCCAGGAGGCAGCAGCTGCCATGTCTCCTAGGTGACTAGTGGCCCAGCATGGACTCAAGGAAAGATCTGGTGGCACATTAAGCCCCCTGAAGTTGGCAGTGAGGCTTCCTGGAGCTGTGCTCTGGATAAACTGAGGCAGAGGTGCAGAGGGGCTGTTCCAGAAGCATGCTTCAGCTTTGCTTCCACCCTGGAAATCCAAGCATGCGGTCCTCATGCACATGTACACGCACACCTGTCCTCCATTTCTCCCTCTTGCTCTAGTTCTCTCTCTCTCTCTCTCTCTCTCTCTCTCTGTCTCCTTCCCTCCTGCCATCCTCCTTCCCCTTCCTTCCCCCCTCCCCTGTTCAGAGGAGCTCTGCAGCAGACCAGCGGCCTTCATGCCGGGAAATGAATAACTGACAGGATTGTTTAAACATTCAGTGGAGTTTTGCCAGCCTCCCCACGCTGGAATAACTCATTTCTTTTCATTCTCTCTGTGAAAGCCTCTCTCCTCCTCTGCCAGCCCTGCCCCCAGCTCCAGCTTTGTTTCCTTCCTTTTTCTGAGCCTGAGGGACCCCAAAGGATCCTTCCTGCCCCATTTTAACTATGCCCAAAGATGGGAGGCAATTGCAGCCAGAGGCCCAATATCCTGGGCACCCCAGGTGGACAGGTGTCCTACCCTGACTCCTTGTGCTTTGATTGTCCCATCAGTCACCCAGGAGAGCAGCATGCCCTGTTTGCCATGCCCTGCATGGCCTCCCTGCTCCTGCCCTGTGGTGCTCCAGAGCATGGGGCCCTTGTGCCCAGCACTCGCAGCCTGACCTGGTTCTCTAGTGACTTTGCACCCCCTGCCTCTCTCTGGTCCCCAGATCCTGCCTCTGTCACTGAGGAGGTTAGAGCTCTGCTGGGTGGCAGAGCTTCATCCTGCCCCTCCACTTCCTGCCAGCCAGACTGTGGACCATGGCGCTCAGCTCCACCTGGTGGCAGGTCCAGAACAGGAGTCTCTGCTTTGCGGGCTGGAAAGGGGTAAGGTGGGACAGGGCACCCCACACTGCTCCCAGGGAGGCTGGGAGTACCAGGAACATCTGAGCCTCTGCCAGGGCTAGGGTCCTGAGATAACCAGGGTGCCTAAGGCCTCTAGGGAAACCATCACAGAGCCCCAGCCAGCACAGCCCACCCCCGACCCCCACCCCAGGAATCCTGATCCTCCAGAACAAGAGGCAGAGACACATGAGAGGACAAGCAGTGAGCCAGGGGAAACCAGAAGAACAGAGCCACTGGCGACCCCAGACACCACACACACTAACTCCGTGTTCCCTTCAGACTACCCCCATGAGCCCTAGACACGCTGCGGCCCATCCTTCCCGGCCCACAGCTGTGGCTCCACTTCCAGGCCCATACTCGCTGACACCTGCTCCAGTCCCTGTCTATCTGCCTGGCCCAAGGCCCACCTGCTGCACATGGGCACTGCACACCCCAAAGGCCCCTGGCCCTACTTGGCCTGCCAGGCCCTACTTCTATGGCACAGCAGCCACCCTGCTGGTCCCCACTGCACTCCTGCAGCCCCAAGCCCTTTTAGCTGGTCCCAGGAAGGGGTTCTAAAAATAACACTGTCAGCTTGCTTCCCTTCCTGGCCCTCCTCTGTCTCTGTCCTTTTCCTCCTCCAGTACACACAAACACACACACTGTGCTTACTAAGCATTCGAGGCAGGGAGAGAGGGAAGGAGAAAGCTGGACAGGAAAACAGGAGGCTCCTATTGCCTGAGAAGGTCTGTGACTTCACTGTAGACAGACCCTTCCCCTTCTGTGTGGCTCTAGCAGGTGCAAACCCCATTTCTATCACTACAGAGCTGCGTGACCTTAGAGAAATCACTGCGCCTCTCTGATCCCATGCACTCACTATAACAAGGAGGGCACTCTTTCCCCGTGCCCAGCTCTTAAGGCTGTGGGGAGGGTTAACAGGAAGAGTAGAAAGCAACATAATGGAAAGTATACAGGTCTGGCCTCCTGGCAGGGGCCTAACTAACAGTCTCAGCACTCAAGGGGCCCTTTGAGGCCAAGACTCTGAACTGAGGGAATTCACAAGCCCTGAGGTCTCTCCCTCTCCGTCTGACCCCTTCTCTGAGGGGCTGCCCCAGATTTCCATCCCCCTCTCCCAGCCCTGCCTCCCCTGTGAGTCATTCTCCTCTTCCATCCATCACCAGAGAATGAAGAGATTAATAAACGAGACTCATAACTCAGCGGCCAGGACGCAGCAGATATTTACGGCTCCGTTTCAATTTGCAGAGAGATTAAGTGTTTGTCAATTTATTGTTTCCTGGTGTGTGCAAGAGGCTGAGCCAGCCCCCTGCTGGGCAGCTCCCCTCCCCCACCCACCCAGACAATTCAGCACCCCCTACCTCAGCCCCATTCCTGGAACAGGTGGGGAGCCTGGGCCACTGAAAAAACTGTTCCCACCTGAGGCCAAAACCACAAGCCTGGGAACAGAACTCTGCTCTGGTCTCTTCCATCTGGTCAGGTTGAGGGGCTCAGAGCCCAAGCCCCACATCTCAGACCACTCTTAGGGTCACTTTCAGGAAGTGCAGCCGCAGGCCTAGGGGTAACTGTTTCAGAGTTAGCCTTCAGAGTTAGCCCTGGGCAAAAGCAGCCCTGCGTCTTGCCAAAAAGCCCTAGCCTCATGGAAGGGGCCTGCAGAGGCAAAGGGGGTTGAAGAGGGCATAAGAAAGGGCACCAACCACCCCCAGCCACAGAAAGGTCAGGACTCGGGCAACAGTGTGAGCTGGACTCAGGGAGCCAAGAAGGGAGCACAGGAGAGAAACTGGCAAGGGCTCCCCACCAGCTGGGCCAGGCCACCTCTGCCCTCCAAGCCTAGCATGGTACGCATTCATTCCGGCTCCCTCTAGCCCATGTGAGCCCAATCCACACACAACACCCAAGAGCACACAACCTTGGGCGAGACATTGCATTTCTTCTCTGGGGTGTCCTCGCTGTCAAGTAAAGTTTCAGGTGGTGATGCTTTGGGCCCAGTGGAGGGCTGTCCACTCTGGGGAAAGGGCTCAATCCTCACACACTCTTGGGTCCTTCAAGACTTGGGAGTTAGCAGTGTCCCAGGTGTCTCTCTGTTCAGCCCTTAATGAACCACGGGTCCAGGGGCGGTAGGCGAGGCCAGAGCAAGGCGCTCTCCATAGATAAGGGGGCGAAGCAGCACAGGCTATCATTGCTGCGGGCTTGAATCACCTCTTAGCAGTGCCTGGGCCACAGAGCGTCTCTTCTGCAAACTGCTGGCTGCCAACCTGAGCCGCCTGGTAATGATGCTAAGCAAAGCCCACAGTGTGTAGTGAGCCCTCTCTCTGTTCCGAGAACTTTCAACAAAATTTCACTTGATTGTTGTATCAGAGCTGACAGGACATAAAAGGTGTGTGCAAAAATGCAGTGAACACTGCTGCTGAGGGCCACCCTGCGGAAAGGCAAGCTCATAAAAACATCACCTCTTCATCTGCCTTATCCAAGAGACCTGGCACTGCAGGACTTGGGGCTCTTCCCCAAAGTCACTATGAAAAGAAAAGGTTACATGTGGATTTTTTTTTTTCTTGTTTCATAACTTTTGTTTGTTTGTTTATTTCTATGGCTGGCTCAGCCTGCCCTGAGAGCAGGGCTGGTGCAGCATGTGGTGCTGGGGATCAAACTGCGGTCCCTGCAGCCACCTAAGCTTTCCTAAGCAGGTGCTTTAGACCAGTAAGCCATCCTGCCAGGCCCTACATGTGGATTTTAGGACATTGAGGCATCCAGGACTGACTGCACTACTAAAGACATATGCAAAACTGACCTTTCAGAACTGCTTCAGAAAGTAGCCAGAAATACGGGACACCTGTGTCGGAAGCAGGGTGGGGGAAGGGAGGTGAATGGCAATGAGTCTTTAATTGTAACCATCTTTGAAGCATTTACCGTATTTTTCAATCACACCTTGCACAATTATCAGCTCCACTTTGAGAGTGGGGAAAAGACCCCTGCACTCCACTTCCACCACCACACAAAAGGGCCCCCTCTGAGCAGCCAGCCCTGGGCTCCAGTTGGGCAGAGCTCAGTGACTCAGAGGGCAGGCACCTGGGGAGCCTGACGCACCCTCCTCCCAGTCCACCTAGGAGACAGGGCTGCCTCTGTGGTTACCAGCCCCTTCCCGTGCCCACCCAGGGAATTAAGAGTATGATCGAGGGCCCACGCCCCAGACCTCTTATGTTCCAGATAATTCAGTTACAAGTTGGGCTGAAGCAGCAGACTATTAAATAGACTCTGTCCCTCCACCATGGCCAAAGAACTTCATGCAGGACCTCAGAGACCTCTCAGATTCCACACAGACCTTGGGGGCTTAAGGGCAACTCTCTACCCTATAGAAGGCTTGCACCCCAGAACAGATATTCTAACAGAGGGGGTTCAGGGAGAGAGCCCCTCTGGTCTGTGGCGAAAGCAAATTGTCTCCCCAGGGCCACCCCAGCTCTGGGACTCAAGTAGGGTGGCCCTGAGCTCAGATTAAATGCTTTCCAGTGCAATCCAATTTCCTCCCGCCACAGACTAGAAAAACCTACCCCACACCCAGACAGGCATACACACTTAGTGCTAAATATCCAATCGAGTCCACAGATAATAGAGAGCAGCCAGTTCACTCCCAGTTTAATCAGATAAAATGCCCATTCATCGGCTCCCACAGGCTCAGTGAGGTGAGGGGGGTTGGGCAGCACAGGCTGTGCCTTTAAATCTTCAAGGAGGGGGCGCACAGCCCACGGGGGACTAATTATCCTTCTGCCTTTAGCCAGCTCTTACTCAAATAGACAAAAGGGGGCTCCCAGCCCCAGTGGCCCTAAGCCTCTGCACAGAATTTTTTTTCTCTCTCTCAGATATGCAAATCTGCCTGGCCCATTGGGCCTGCAGAATGGAACTGATGGTGGCTTGGGTTTGGGAAGATCCTGGGAGGGCTAGCTTGGGACACTGCAGGCATCTGGTTCCTCCTCAGCAGGCTGGGTGGGGACCTCACTATGGTACACTCTCCTTTGTGATGCTCAGGAACACTGGTCCATGTGGGCCTGGCTGTCCTCTCTGCTGCATTTCCAGAGACACTGCTCCTGCTCTGAACCCTTCTATGGTTCTGTGACCTGCAGCCTGAGCCCCAACCGCTGATGGGTCTGGGGCCACTGAGCCCTGTACCCCAAGTCCTTGTCTGAACCCCAAATGTCCCACCCACAGCCATCTGCCTGGCACGCAGTGGGTGCTCAGTACATATACACCCACGGAAGCTGAGTGGTATAAACAGCACCTCCAGGAACCTCAGGCGATGCCAACCATCCCCCGTGAGCTATGGGAACCCCATGGAGCACTGGAGCAGGGCCTGGGGACCAGTTCTATCTCTCTTCCTCAAGGCTCTGCTGTGGGACAGCCATCCACCAGCTGCTCTCTTAGGGAATCCACCCATGCACGGTGGCCAGGTTCCAGCCCCTGCACACTCGGCTATGTGCCACCCACTGCAGCAGGGGGTGCCTGGACCTGGAAGGGAGGCAGCGCTGGGTGGGCTGGGTGCAGGCCACAGCCTCTTGGCAGGAGTGGGGCCATCCCAGGAGAGCCAGGTCAGGGGAGCTGGCCCCATGAAACCACATCCCCCATGGCTGCCTGTACGTGGAAGGCACAGGGCCCTGCATTCCTGTCACTGGGGAAGAGGACAATACTAGGCAGGAGGTGGCCCTGAGGTGGGGTTGGAAAAGATGGGGATAGCAGCAGGGGCTGGGTGTTTCCAGGTTTGAGGAACTGGATGTTTACTGAGGGGAATTCAGTGAACCAGGATCAGGGGACACAAAGTTAAAACTGTCACTGGGAAGCAGCAGCAGCATCCTGCTAGCCAGGAATGGGAGCAGTTTGGTGGATTCTGTGGTCCAAGCGCAGCCTTGTGCAAAGCTGGGGAGGGAATGATGTGGACAGGGAGTCTGGTAATGACAGCTAGCACCATGCTCGCAGATGGCACTCCTCTGATCTTCCCACAGCCCTCGCTCCATCGTACAGAGGAGAAAATTGAGGCACAGCGAGGCAGAGTGCTCATCCTAGCCAGCAGTAACTGGCAAGACTGGCACCTAAACCCAGAGCCCTCTGGTTCCAGAGTTCCTGCTCTGCTGGTCCTCAGGGTAGTCACTGGCCCGGAATGTGTGCCCCCTCTTATTGAAGGGGCTTGGCCGTCTATCACAGCCCAGCCCAGGAGGGTCCCCCACACCCAGAGGTGTGAAGGGTAATGAGGGCCTGTAATTAAGGCTTCTGGATGAGGCTGGGAGATTTATAGACAGGCTTTGTCAATAGCCGCACCCGGCTGCAGAGGCAGTGAGACATCGATAAGTGCTCATTACGGCTTCCCTGCTCCCCGCCCTGGCCCCCGCCTTCCCAACCTGTCAACCGCCTGTTCCCAGCGCCTGGTACACTGGCTGCGCTCAATTAATTTGCACTTGTTGGCGCCATCTGTTCTTTTCCTGCATCCGTGCCGGGCATGTGTGAGTCCCAGCTCCTCCGTGGACCTCAGAGCAGCAACAGGGCACCCTGTCTCGCCATGCTGGGGCCTCCCCTTCATCTAAGACCCCTAAAGCCAAAGCTGGCCTCAGTGCAGGGGAGCTGGGCTCCCAGGCTTGAGGTCTAGTGGTCCCCACTCCTGGAACAGGGGCACATTTGAGTCATAGGCTTGGCAAGGTGCTCAGAAGCTACACCCAAGTCTGTTTCCTTGAGTAACATGAGCCAAGGGCAGTACAGGGGCGGAGACTCAGGCAGCTGCCAGGAGTCTGGGACATGGAGGCAAAGGAAAGCTGATGCAGGTGGCACCTGCCCTAGGCTGTCCACATGGGAAGGGTTTTGGTGGGCAACACCCCAGCCTGCACTTCTCTGGGCCCTTCTTCCCTCCAGAAGTTTCTCCAGACCCTTCAAGCTCCAGCAGACTTGCTTCCTGCACTGGGCCCACAGCTCTGGCCCTGGAGGCCTGGGAATCTGGGCTCTGCTGTCATGCACAGCACATGCACAGCTCTACCAGCAACCAGGCCTTCTGTGGGTGGCCTGGGAGAAGCTGCAGGTTGGGAGCTGCCTCTGAAGAAGAGAACCACACATACCTTGATGGCCACATGGGAACGACTTGCATACAAAACCCCCATCACCTGTGGGGACTCTGTTCCCTCTCTTCCTCCCCTACAGAGCCTGGAACGGGCCCAACTACCTGCCACCCCCTGGAAGAAGGAAAGAGCCCCACCCCAGCATAGGAACCACAGGGACCATCTGCTGTTATAAGGAGCAGGAAAGGCATGGGACCAGGCTTAGCACGTGTTCTCTAGATGAACCCCTGGGGCCCAAGTCACTCAAGGGTGTGGCTCCCCATGCCCTTCTATGTCCCCTTTGCCCAGGCCCCCCACAGGGTCCCCTCAGCACCCCTTCTCCCTGTAACCAGTGCAATCTGGAGTGCATGCGGCCTTGTAGGGGGGAGGGCGGGACCAAGTCACCACGTGATACATTATTGATGGGGCCCTAATTGTGCGTTTCCCAAAGTCTACAGGCCTTTGATGAAAAATTCATGTCACACTCGAGGACCAAGCAGAGTCTATCGATTGGCAGCACAGCGGGTTCAGGAGAATGGGGGTGCCTACAGGGAAGGGTACCTGTCGAGCCCCCAGGCTTGGGGCTCAGGACCTCCTGGAGGGGAGCAGGAAAGGAAACCTACATCCCTGCAGGGAAAGGTCTAGACCATGTTAGAGCCTACATCTGGGTACCATCCCAAGCCTCCCACTCCCCAAGAGGTTAGAACCTCCAGAGCCCCCCTCCCCAAGGATCCCCCTGGAGGAAGCAGGGCCAGGCTCTGCTCCAAGCTCCACACACACAGCCTCACAAAGAGCTCCATAAGGTGGGCAGAGAGGCTGAGTGACTGCACAGTCACACAGCTAATTCCACTTCACCAGGCCATCTGCAGCTGCAAGAGGGGGCTGTGGTCCAGTCCAACTGCCTATCCCCAGCACAGGGGGTCAGAAATCCCAGTGACCTTGAAGTCAGACATGGTGGCACACGTCTGTAATCACAGCACTTGAGAGGCTGAGGCAGGAGGATCGCTATGAGTCAGAGGGTAGACAAGGTCAGGTAATGAGCTCCATGCCAGCCTGAACTACATAGAGAGATCTTGTCTCATAAAACAAAGCAAACAAAAAATATCGGAGCAGGAAACTAAGTGAGAAGATGAAGGCCCCCTGCAGCACCGACAGAGGCCACATCCCAGCAGAGGCAGAAACAGGTGCAGGTGCTGTCTCTGGCTGTCCAGCCTGGAGTATACCAGTGCCACCACCCAGACCCCAGAGAACTCTGGCTGGCACCCACGCATGCAGGCCACAGGTCACCACAAACAAGCCTGGCTCTAGGCAGGAACCTTGCAGGGTTCAAAAGCAGCCACCCATGGACAGACTGGCAGACAGGCACTGCCTGACTTAGGAACAACCCACCCTCAACCAGACTAGGGCAGTTCATGACCCCACCACACCCCTGGGGTTTCTAGGGGGTGGGCTGGCTTGTTTGGGTTTGTTTTCTCTTTGCTTCCCAGAGTTCCTTCTGAAAACATCCACCCCAGTCTCCGCTGAACTAAAGGGAAAGGAATTTGTCCAGACCTCAGGAAAGCAGAGCCTGGAGGCCCCAGGGGCCGGGTGGGGCCCCCACATTGCTCCACACAGCTGCGAGGAGGGAAAGGGAGCCTGCCCTGTGCAGGGGAGGGGTGAAGAGGGAAAACAGCAGAAGACTGAAGGGGAGAGAGGTGGCGAGAGGGAGGACAGGAAAAAAGCGGAGACAGAGCACACCTGTAATCCCAGCACCCTGGAAGCCTGAGGCGGAAGATGGCCTCTGGAGACGTAGGGAGACCATGTCTCAGAAACAAAACAGAAATTGCAGACCGGAGCAACAACGCAAGAACAGGAAAGAGGAGGGGAGAGAGGTATAGTGGAAGGTAGTGTGGGGTTCCTGAGACTCAGGAAAGGGAACTCAGAAGCCCCAAATCTTCAAGGGTCCTCAGAGCCCGCCACAGCCCTGTCACCTCCTCAGCAGTATTTCCCTCGCCAGAGTGAGCCCCGCTGCCCAGCCCAGACACCCCACCTCCCCAAACAAAAGGGAGGTAGCCACAGCCGCCTGCCCGCTTGCCTGCCTTCATCAGGGTTGGGCTGGGTCTCCAGGCAGGCACTTGTTGTAGCAACAGGGCCCTGAGGGCCCATGATGGGGATGAGGACCGCTGGCAGCCAAGATGGGGGAGCCAGGGCCCCCACCCCCTCTGGCCCCCAAGGCCTCCCTGAGCCTGACTGATGGAGACTCTGTAAGTCTGCCTGCGCCTGCACCCCTGGCTCCAGGATTAGATGCGGCTCTCAACAAGCAGGTGTGTAGGGGTGGTTGCCAGGCAACTGGCAGAGGTGTTTCCAGTGTCTACAGGAAGGTAGGAAAGGCCCTGTCTCCTAGTTGTTGAAGATCACAGAAACTTTCTAAGAGGTTCCCAGCCCCACACCCTAACCCAAAGAGGGAGGCCAGCCAAGGCCCTGGAGAAACCCCATCAAGTGGGAAGGGGTCTCTGTGGGAGAGTGAGCAGAGCCACTGTGCCTGCCAGAAACAGACCCTTCCCAGCTCCTGGGTGCAGGCCTGGACTTCCCAGTTGGGCCAAGGCGCTGTAGGACTAGGAGGAAGTGAGTGATGGCTGGGCTTAGGGTGCCTGTGGTCTTCCGGGAGTGTAGGCTCCAGAGCTGAGGCTTGAAGGCTGGGCAGGTTGGAGCGAGGCTGGGGGGAGGGACTGACACATGGGGGAGGGGCACCAGCATCTTCCTGGAAGCCTCATTCCCACCAGCTGCCCGCCACATTGTCCCGGCGTGGCCCAATTAGCAGGCCTGTCTCCTGCAGGGCCCAATTAGACCAGGGCAGGGGTCAGCTGCTGGCCAAGGTCTGGCAGCCCAGCCCAGCTTGCCCAGCCCAGCAGAAAGGCGCTCTAGATGCAGCCGAGTCCGCCACCGCAGGAGGTGAGAGAAAAGCAGGAGAGAGGAGAAACCCATGCCTTTTGTTTCTTTGCTGTATGTAACCTTGGGTTGAACAAAGAGGCAACCCCTCCCCTCCCCTCCCCAGGAGGCTGCAGGGCTCCTGTGGAGCCCTGAACTTCCACGGGAATCATTGAAGGGGCAGCAGCTGAGATGGGCAGGCCCTGGTGTTGGAACTTTCAGTGGTTTCTTTGCTTTTTGTTGTTGTTGTTTGCGGGACAGGGGATCAAACTCAAGACCTTGCACTTGCCAGGCAGGCACTTGTGCTATGGAGCTATCTCCCCAGCCCTTCTTTGGTGGCTTTTGATTGTCCTTTGGTCAGAAGCAGGGCTCCAGCCTCTCGGGCAAGGCCCGCTCAGCTCTCTGGCCGTGCAAGCCTGAGAGCTTGGCGACCTGTGCTGTATTCTGCATCCTCCCCTCTCGAATCCCACCCAGACCAGGCAAATCCTGCTTCTGCCTCACCTGGCTCCACCCCACCTGGGGGGAACCCCCTCTTCACCCCTTGCCTCTTATTTATACTTTGTGATCAATGTCGCCCTCTTCCAGATCCCCACCCAGAGACTGGTGGCTCTCTGGGGACCAGGATCTGGCCACATGCAGCTGAGCATGGGGTGTAGATCCTGGCTGCCAGCCTTGCTGCAGGAGGAAGTGAAAGAATCCAGAACAGGCTTGGGGAGCTGGACCCATGCTGATCAGGGAGGGTGGCAAGCGGAGAGGAGATCCACCCCACCAATGCCAGGCTCCCCTCCCAGGGCCAAAGCCATATCAAATAGAGCTCAAGCCTCTAAGCCCTGCACTCTGTCTTGGGGTGTGGTATCTCCCACTATTCCGACTTTTACTGCCCATTTTGGCTAACTCTGTGCCTCAATGTCCCCCACTGCCACTGGAGCCTGCAGGCCTCCCATGCCTGCCCTCTGGTGGTGACACATCTGCTTTTATTTTAAAAGAGCTGTGGTTGATTGCCATAAAATACTGGACAGGCCTCTGTCATGCTCCAGGTCTGTAGCATGGCAAGCGCAGCACTTCCCCAGGCTTTTTAAAAAGAAACAGGAAAGCCTTTACCTGGCACAGGGGCATGAGTGCCAGGCTGCACGGAGCAGGAACAGACCCTAGTCCACAGCGGTGAGCCTGTGAAGGGGCCTGGGAGGCTGCGCCCATGGGTGCAGGGGCCAGAGCTCAGTTGTGCAAGGAGGTTGAGCTGTGTGGGACTGGCTGCCATCAACTTCAGAGTTGAAATGTGTGATGTGGGCACAGGGGAAGCGCAGAAGACTTTTCATCCAAGATGCGAGGGACAAGGTCCACCTGTCTGTTGCTGCCTAACAAACCGCTTCTGGGCAGTACAGCCCAAAGAGTCATTTTGTGTTCACTGTGCTTCCTCAGTTCCATGGGTCAGGATGTCAGCCGAGGCCTGGCAGGAAGAGCTATTCCCATGTCCCACTCCTTGTGGGATGACATAGGACACAGAAGTGAGGGAGCTCAGGGCTGGGCACACAGGGCTCTTACCACCTTGTGGGCTCTCCAGGGAGCCGTGCTGCTGCCTTTCTTGCAAGTACCCAAGGCCACCAGCCCAGATCTGGTGGGGGAAGGGGAAGAGCTGTGGGACTCCTGCCAACCCTCCCTGCGGCTGTATGTTGAAGCTGTAAGGGAGGAATGGAGCTAGAAGTTCGGGGGGTGGGGGAACAAACACCAGTGCACCGAGGGTTGGCAATGCGTGTCAGCTGGTGTCCCAGGAGCCAGGAGCCCAGGGGTGTCAGGAGGAGATAGACTTGCCTCTCCTTGCTGAGACCTGCTAAGGATGACCCTCTTAAAAATTTTTTGAGACAGGGTCTTGTTGTATAGTTAAGGCTGACCTTAGACTCCTGCCTGAACCTCCCCAGTGTTGGGTTTACAGGCTTGTACCACCCAACATGCCTGATCCAGCCAGGTTCTGCATCGGGAGCTGAAGAGGAGCTTCTGTGGTGGGTGGCTGCCCTCTGCTGGCCACAAAGACTAATGACATGTATGTGGCCTGGGCTGGCCAGCAAGGAAACTGGGGGATATAGCAGACGCCTAGAAAACGGCAAGGGAGGTGAAGAGTGTGCCCAGTCTAGTAAAGCCAATGCCCAGGCTCACTCACCCCAACCTCTTTTGGGGGAGCTGTCTGTGGCCCTGGCTTTGCCAGCCTATGCTGCCCCTTGGCCTCTGCCTCTTGGGGCTCCTCCTACTCTCTGCTTCTGACCCTGAAGACAAGCTCCTTCCCAAGCTCCAACCGCACTTTGCAGCATGTCTTCCTGGTTGCCGTCTTCCCTCACCCCTGCGCCTGTGCTCCTCTGACCTCTCAGGTCCAGAACCTCCTGTCCCCCTCGGTGCCCACTGCCTCTGCCTGACGCAGCCCTGCTGCGCCTCCCGACACATAGCTCTCACCTTTGTCCCTGTTCCATCCTGGTACTGGGCAGCCAGACAGGGCTTCTCACACCCCCTGCAGCCATCCCTCCCCTGTCACTGCCCTGCAGCATCTCGCTCACTTTGCCCCTGTCACCTGCTCTCCCCACTTCTGCCTGGGGGCCCTCACACTACCCCAAAATAGAACCCATTCACCCAAGAGTCAGCTCCAGTTGGCATCACTTCCAGAAAGCCTTCAAGGACCTCTAGGCTGGAAAAGAAATTCCTCTAAGCCCTCTCTCACAGGATACTCCTGCCACCACCTTGGAGTGGAGGCAGGAGCGCCGTGGGCAGGGATATCAGGGCTTGTGGTCCAGAGGCAGTGGCCCTCAGCACATCCTGACTGGCCTGGAGTTCACTGTGCCACCCTACCATAGTCTATAAGGAAGGCTTGGGGATCCTGAACACACTCTTCCAGCTGCAGTCTCCCCATCTGTATAAAGAGGGCATCAACATCCTTCTGATCCTCATGGTTGGTAGTGGCTGTGGGTATAGGTGAATGTTCACTTGGGGGAGGGGCCTCAGAGCCACCTCAGGTGCCTCCAGAAGCATGGAGTCAAGCAGCACCCTCCATCACTTCTGAGACAGCCCTGCCCTTCTCTTTCATGGGAACAGCCTTGCTCTGTAATGTGGCTGCCACCACCTAATTGCCTCTCTGCCCAGTGCTCAGGGATCTCTGAAGAATAGTTAAAGAATTGAAATGGGGACAGGGAAGGGAGGCAGGGGCCAGGCACCTAGAACCAGGTCTAAGCCAGTCCTCGTGCTCCCCTACATAAAGTAACACAGAGCTATGGCTTCATACCCCTTGAATGAGGCTCAGGGGACAGCTGCCACCCTCCCAAGCCAAGAGGGATTATTGCTGTGGCCAAGGACACCAGGGATTGGTAACAACTTGAGGGCCCCAGAGTATCTCATCTGGGAAGCTGTGAGGATCTAGATGCTGGTAGTGGCGGTGGCAGTGGGTGATGCTGGGTGCTCAGGGTCAGGTACAGTGGCACTGAAGTCAGTGTTCACAGAGGACATGGCAGCCCCAGCAGAAGGGCACGGGTGGGGAGGAGCGGGACCACAGAAGGAATCTGAGGCATGACGTCCATGTGCTCTCAAGGCTGTGACGCACAGTGTGGCCCTGAGAGAGCCCAGCTCCAGCTGTGGAGAGAGATCAGGGCTGTTGCCCACAGGCTGTGGGCTCCCAAGGTCTCCACTTTACCAGGCAAGTGGGGCCAACTAAGGAGGAAAGACAGACTCCTGGTTCCCAGGGACTTGGAGTACTGACAGGGACAGAGACTGAGGAGAGCCGGCCAGAGCCAAGGTGGAACAGTGGCAAGAAACAGGGCTGTAAAGATGTAGAGACCCAGGCAGAGACACCCACCTCATCAGAATCCCAGATGCCCCTGGGCCACTTTTATCCCTGCTGTAGGTCTCCACCCTTGTCTTTGTCAAGGGAGAGCACTGTGTAATGACAGAACATAACCTCAAGGTTGAGGGGACTTGGGAACAGCAGGGCCTTAGATTCCCTGAATGAGTCAGACCCTTGGGCTGCACAGCTGACAACCCCTTCCCAGGACCCCTTGGGGCATCCATGTCCACACCAGCTATCAGCAGATTTTTCTTTTTCTGCACCCTCTTCATTGCCCAATAGAGTGTGGCTGTCCCAGTGTCCTGACAATTAATTCCAGGCCATTCTTTGTGACTGCTGAGCAGACACCAACCGTGTCCTGGCATAAAAGATGACAAGCTGTGCTGCAGTGAGCGCTCTTGAACACGACTTCTTGATCAAGCGTGTGTGTGCATGTGTAGAAGAGAAGACTAGAAGTCAAGAAACCCTTGTGGCTGCTACTGTCATTGGCCCAAGCAGACCCTCTCAGGGGCTGAACTGGGCAGGAAAGGGAAAGGGAAAGGGAATGGGGAAGGGAAGGGAAGGGAAGGGAAGGGAAGGGAAGGGAAGGGAAGGGAAGGGAAGGGAAGGGAAGGGAAGGGAAGGAAAGGAAAGAAAGGAAAGGAAAGCAAAGGAAAGGAAAGCAAAGCAAAGGAAAGGACAGGACAGGAAAGAGGCAAATTTCCATTGCCACAATGTTATGGGCTTCTCCACGGAGCCTGTGGGGCCTCCCAACCCCGTAAATTAAGACCCACAGCACAGCAGAGCAGGGAGCGAGGAGCTCAGGGAACACGGAGGAGAGAAAATGGGAAGGGATGAGAACAGCGCCTCCAAATTAGCCCTGCATAGGCAGCAGCTTCACCTGCCACCTCTAAGCCTTGAAGAGACCACAGGACTCTGAGGCACCCCAAGTCCCAAGTCTACACAGCCTATCCCAACCACTTTCTTTTGTGTGGTCCCTGAGCTGAGCATCCCCGTCTGGGGACGCCAGATGGGAAGCCTGGGAGAAGCCAAGACCTGGACCTTGGCCGGGGCAGGAGTAGGGGTGGGATAGACCCAACATTGGCACTCCCTCAGCTAGAGGGAGTCCAGCCTGAGCCTTAGACAGTAACAGGTGACAAGTGGTGGTTGCTGGGCTCCTGCTGTCTCAGTCTCCTCCCCTAGAAGCCAGTGGCCTGCCACACAGCAGGTGGGAGGCAGTGGCTGGATATCCAGGCCACTTCCCCAGGCAGCATGAGGCTCAAGTGAGGGTTAGGGACAGAGCTCTGCTCCCTAGGGCAGTCCCTACTCTACTTCATCAGATAGTCTGGAGGTCATTGAGATCCCCGAGCAAGGCTGTCCCTGCTCACACCATTCCCTGCCCAATCCTGCCACCTCCTCTACCTGAACATTTCTGGCTTTTGTAGCCTCTTTGGTCAATAGTAGGCATACTGTGAGGTCTCTTTGTGTGGGTGCATGTCAGGGCAGGATTGTACAACACGTAAGAACACGTGAGCACCCACAGGCCTGGGTTTCAGGCCCAGCTCTGCCACCCACTGCTTTGGTCACCAAGCAGGTTACCTCTCTGGGCCTTTCTCTAAAGTTCGCTTCACTGTGAGGACTTAATGATGGGAAGTATGTAAGACAACTAGAAGGAAGCCTGGACCATAGTAAATGCTCGGGGATGCTGGTATTGCTGCTGCTAACCTAACAACTGATCGCTTCCCACTTGTTGGCCCCACAACCTGCAACCCACATCTGACCTTGACCCTGAGTCTCCTTGGCTCCTTTGGGTCCCTTTCTGACTATTGGGCTGGTGCCAGGGTCAGCTCCTCAGTGCAATGAATGGGATTTCTAAGAACTTGTTCTCTGGGCTCGGTAACTGTGGAAAGAGAGGGACTGGAAGAGGGGAAAGCAAAAGGGAGATGGCAGGGAATGGCTATAACTTAGCAAGATTTGGTGACCCTGATCCTTTCAGTTCACTAACCCAGCCAGACCCTCGGCCCTGCGGTCTGTGCTCTTGGTCTCCCCCAAGCCACCATCCCTGGAATCCTCAGGGCCACAGAGAGAACAATTTATGCAGCTGTCCTAATACAGCTGAGAAGATGGGGACCAAGTCACCCATCCAGGGAATTACAGGCACCTGGGGACACCACTTGGGGCTCCTGCTGCTGCTTAGCCTGGATAGCAGCCCACCACCTCCCAAACATGAATCCAGATGTAGAGTCGCTCTCAAAGGGCCAGGGGCTCAGCTCTGGCTCTGGGCCCCCAGGAAATGAATAACTACCGGCGGGCCATGCAGAGGATGGCAGAGGACATACTGTTGCTACGGAAACAGGCCAGCCTCTTGGAGGTGGAGAACCAGGTGCTCAGGCACCGCCTGGTCCAGCAGGAGGTGGAAGAGAGCAAGGTTGATGAGTCCCAGGACCTGGGTGAGAACGCTCAGACCATTACAGGCATCTGGACACCTTCTGGGGCCCTGGGTCTGTGTTGGAGTCAGGGTGGTGGGTGGGTGCTTCCCCAGATGTGCATGCAGCTGGATTCAGACTGGCAGGAGTCCTCATACACCCCACCCACCCGCCCACCTACAGACACACATGGCCCCTGCCCAGCTGTGTCCTCACAGATAAAGGAATGTCCAGCCCTGTCTGCAGCCCGGGACTGGGGTCACCTGATCTCCCTTCCCCTGATGAGGGGAGCTAGAGAGCCCCCCATGAGCTGACCCCACACCCACCCTAGCAATGTCCATGAGGCAGAAGCTGCTGCTGAATGAGCTGGATGCGAAGAAATTGAGGGACAAGGTGCAGCACCTGCAGAATGAGCTGATTCGGGTGAGCAGGGCTCTGAGGAAGGGGTAGGCAGCAGGGTTGGAGGAAGCGGGGCTGGGGGTTGGCAGCAGATTCTAGGGGGCCTGGGTCCCCCCAGCCACCCATTCTTCCCCACCCACCACTCCATTCCACTCCTCTCTGCTCCTTGCAGAAGAATGACCGAGAAAAGGAGCTGTTGGTGCAGTGTCAGGCCCAGCAGCCGAAGGCCGCCCTGTTGAGGCGGTACCAGGACAAGCTGCAGAAGATGAAGGCACTGGAGGACACCGTGCGGCACCAGGAGAAGGCAGGTGCCTGGCTCACCTAGGGCGGAGGATGCACGCGGGAAGGTGTGGTGGCCCCAGCCCAGCCCAGCCCAGCCTTCCACTCCGCTCACAGGTGATAGACAGGATGGAGCGGGTGCTGGAGGACCGGCTGTGGCAGGAGAGGAAGGAACACAAGCCCTCCGGCAGGCCACTAGGAAAGCCACATGCAGGTGGGTCCACTTTCCACTGTGGACAGATGGGGATCTGCTGCCCAGATCCTGCCCAGCTCTAGAGGGAGACCCAGTCCTCTGGAGCCCCAGCTGCAGGCGAGCCTACTCAGTCACATCTGGGGGCTGGGACACAGGTCAGTGCTGCTCCTTCACCCCAGAGGCCTGAGCTCCCTCCTCCCTGGGCAGCCCAAGGGAGATCCTAGTGTGAGCCAGGCAGAAAGAGGCCAGCTGTCCAGGGAGAGGCCTGTAGGGCTGGAAGCACAACAGAGACAGACAGAGGAGCCCGAAGAGAGGGGCTTCCCAACAGAGAGCCACCTTGGGTTGCAGCCGTGACTCCTTAACCAGATCCCTTGAATGATGCCCCTGCCTCCCCAAATCTTCAACAATTTTATTTGCAAAGTAAATTAACCAATGGGTCCCCTTTCAGGTGAACCACAGCCCTTAGAACTGCCAGCCAGAGGCAGTTTTGTTTGTTTGTTTGTTTGTTTTTTTAGATTTTATTTTATTGATTGATTGATTTGTTTTTCTCTTTTTTTTTTTTTTTTTTTTTTTTTTTTTTTTTTTTTTTTTTTTTTTTTTTTTTTTGAGACAGGGTCTTGCTATGCAGTTCAGCCTGGCCTTGAGCTCATTTTTGTAGCCCAGGCTGGTCTTGAACTCACACCGATCCTCCTGCCTCAGCCTCCCAAGCGCTGGGATCAGAGGTGTATGGCCCCACACCCAGCCCATTGGCAGTTTAGATAGGCAGGAAAGAGTGGGAACAAATCCCAAAGCAAGGAGCAAAATGCTGGGGCTGACCAGAGCAGGGACATGGAGGCAGGAGGGCCTGGCTCACAAACATCTGTGGCCATGTTCACAGCCTTCTCTATGCCCTCAGCCTCTGGCCTCCACCTGGGTTCCATCGGAGAGACCTTGCCTGTCGACCTTTACTCAACATTACTGGCAGAAAACTCAAGGTTGCGGGCTGAGCTGGAAAAGAACCATCACCAATCAGCCCCGATCATCCTGCAGCAGCAGGCTCTGCCGGTAAGAGCCACCACCATGGCTGGGCCTAGACCCACCTGTTCTGGTCACCAGGTGCCCAAAAATCAGCCACAGCACAATCCAAGTTGAAGATCCGTGCCTGGCTGGGCTTCCCAGGCTCACTGATATGCCCGGAGCTCCTGGGAATGCTTGCGTTGGAACCTCACCTTGATTTGAGACTAACCATCCTAGGAGAAAGCAAGTTCCTAACTGATCCTTGAGCCCTGGCTCCCAGCTGAGCCAACACAGGCCTCTCAGAGCTCCCTTCCAGATCACTTCCTGGGATTGGTGCAGGCCTGGAGAGCGCTTTTCCCCTATCCCAGGTGGACCCCAGGGAGTTGGGAGCAGGTGGAGACTTGGCAGAGAGGATGCGAAAGAGAGATGGCCCAGGCCACTACAAGTACACAGAGACCCTCTCTGTGCAGGTGGGTGTCCCAGGCCCCTCCTCTACCCAGGCTGCTCCAGGTGCCCACTGCTGCACACAACCAAGGACAGGCTGCTTAGAATCACAGCAGGTGGGGTGGGGTGCATGAGTAACAGCTTACAGGAAGTGGGCTCCCTTTGAGGAGCCCCCCACAGTAGACATCAAGGGAAAACATGGAGTCGGGGCCCTGGCTTCCAGTCTCTTCATTCTGCACAAAGACTCCCTTCCCAACTCCCTCTTGAGCATTACAGGGAGCTCTTTGCTGCCTTTTACATTAGAACAGGGTGGTGCCCCAACTCTGCAGAGAAAACAAGTGTGAAGAAAATTCAGAACTTCGGAAGGAGGTGCTGCCTCCAGGAGCTGCTCAGACTCAGATCCACTGGTCACTCCTCCTCCAGGCCCTTGCGGCAGCCTAAATTCCTGGGGTCCCTTCCCCAGCTGGAGCCAAATACAAGCTTCTGTTCTGCCCACAGGATCTCCTTGCCAGTGCCGCAGACAAGTTTAACCTCATGGCCAAGCTGGAGCAGGCTCAGAGCCGGATCCTGTCCCTGGAAAGTCAGGTGGGTAAGGCCCACTGCCGTCTGGGACCAAAGTCATGGCTCAGCATGTAACAAGGACCATGGCTCAGTGTGACCACAGTCAGGTCTTGGTGTGTGACAAGACCTGGACTCAGTGTGTGACTGGGTTAGACTCAGTCTATAACCAGGCTGTTATCAGGGTTCGGAGAAGGTCCTCCACATCTGTCTGTCTGTTCATCTCCCTCTGTCAACCTCGCCCGTGCCACCCTTGAGGTCCCTTGGGAAGGTATCACAACATGCTTTCAGGAGTTGTGCTCTTCACCTAGTAAACAGGCCCAGACCTTGATGGGCCCCCAGGGGCCTCTGGGTCTTGTACTGCTCCCATCCATGTTCGCAGTTGGAGGACTCAGCCCGACGATGGGGCCGAGAGAAGCAGAACTTGGCGACACGGCTGCAGGAGCAAGAACATGGCTTCGGGCGAAACCCAAACCTCCTCATCACAGACCAATCTGTGAGTGACCCCATTCCTGGAACCCAGGAGGTAGGACTGGTACCCCATTCCTAAGTCATCGGGCTTGAGAAATACTTGGAGGGTCAACCTATGGCTGGGATCAGAAGTCCTGAGCTCAGTTCCTGCTCTGCTACCAACTGAAGCTGTCACTTGGTCTTGGTTTACCTACCCTTCTGAGAGAACAGGAGCTCCTTCCTCCACAGGTTGTTGTAAAACTCTGGGAAGAAATGACTGTGGATGAGGGGGTGTGCAAACAGGCACATCTAGAATGTTCCATCTGTAACTGCTCATATTCTGGAACTGGCTGTGTAGCCTGCACTCACCAAATGCATTGTGCCCAAGCCTCTCCCTTACCACCTGCCCGTTTGCCCCCACACAACCGAGGTAGACACCATCTTGGCAGTTTCCTAGAAGCAAACAGGCCTATGCATCTCACTCCATCCCAAAGGCCCTGACTTTCTGCTCTTGATCCTCAGTATTTTGCTCATGAGTGAGTCTCTACATACCTAGAAAGGGTCTTACAAGGATACACAGACTGACAAGCACACAGAAACCATCTGCAAGCCATTCTGGGCCTACAGTCTCTTGGAGAGATTAGGTGTCATCTGCTGTGTTCAGATGGGTTGAGGAATCTTCCAGAAGTTAGGCATGGTGGATCGCAGTGGTGTGGCCAGCTGGGCAAGGACACATACATGCCCACCTTGCCTCCCACAGAATGCCTCGACCCATGCCAACAACCTCAAATGGCCTTCAACGCACGCAGCCTCCCTGCCCAACTCTAACCCCAAGGCCAGCCAGCCCGCAGAAACCCAGGCAGAGACCTCCAGCTCCCAGCAGACCTGAGCCCTGCGCAGGCCTCCTCTTTCCCGGTGCACTGGGAAGCCTCACCCTGTCCCCTAAAGATGATTTTATTAAATACTGAAACTCAACAAGCATTCTCTTTCTGGAAGCAGAATGGCCCAGACCCTGCTTCTTCCTCCTAGTCCCCACCCTGGTCTGCAGACCTTGGCCACAGCCTTACTACCTCCTGCGTGTCCCAGGAGCTAAAGCCAAGGCTATAAAGGACCAGGAGGTTGATGAAAAAAAGGACCAGGGAGACAAACTCCTTCCCAACTTCCAGGAGAAATGAAGCCACCTTTTCAGGAGATGGGAGGGAGGCCAGGACCCCCACCTGCCCCCAACATCTGTTGTACCTGAAATCTTTTCTCCTGAATGATTTGTCTGTCTCTTGGGAAGGGAAAGGGTTGAAGGCTTCCCGGGGCATCTTGGTGTGAAACACTCCATTCCCCAGCACTGTGTCCAAATGTGGCCATGGACAGGAAAGCAGACAGGGCCAGGAGGAAAAGCCCTCACTGAGACCACAGGCTGAGGCCTTGGCTGCAAGCATGCGGTGTGACCTCAGATAACTGAGTCTCTCTGTCTGAACCAGTTTCTTCATCTGTCCCACACAGAGCTGGGTGTCTTTCTCTTTTCAGCACTGACATTTCTGAGCTAAAGATGACTCAGATCCAAAGAAGAGAAAGGAAGCAAGAGGGAGAGAAAAAGACAAGAGGGGGGAGGCACGTATGGTGGGAAAAAGTGAACAGGCTGTGGGAGAAGACCCAGGCCTTTTATCAGAACTCTGATAAAAGAGGCCAAGTTACTTGGCCTACTGTCCCAGTCTGGACAAGTCCTCTGCTCCCTATAGCACTTAGACCTGGAGGACCAAGGGCCAGCAAGGGGCTGGCATCTGCTCTGGACTAGTGTTATGGTCTGTGCATAGGTGTCCCCCCAAAGCCTCCTGCAGCCAGGGGGCAGCTTCTGGAGTTTGCGATTGATTGTCGTGGGTGTGGATGCTGCACCTGCCCTGGGGAAGAGAAGCTAGCTGCTTCAGCTGCTGCCACTCCTCTTTGAGCTCTTGCCTTTTGCCACCACCATGAAAGGTTGCCCTCTGCCATGTGCCACTCTGCCTTGGAGCCAGCCAACTATGGACTGAAACCTCCAGTAACTGTGACCTAAATAAACCTTTCCTTCCCTAATTTGAGTATCGGGTCTTTGTCTCAGCAATGAGAGAAGAGTAACTGAGACAGCTAGAGTTGAGAAACTCAGAGGTATTTATGGGCACTGGACAGTGACAGAGTTCTATAGTCAAAATTCATGCACCAGAAACTGCTCTGGGCTCCTGTCTACTGCCCAGAACTCGAACAAGAGATTCATCTCCCTGGAGCCAGACAAAAAGATGTGGGCAAACCTAGAACAGGGGCAGGAAGTGGAGGAAGCATGCCGACCCCTGTCCTGGGACCCTTCCAGTCCCCCAGGGGACTCCGATTTGGGTTCAGCAAAGCAGTGCCTGTTGAGTCAGGCCTGGCCCAAGGCACCCTGTCCTCAAAAGGACTGCCCAGCTCATATCATGGATGCCTGCCTTGCACAGTGCCACTAGCCCTCCCCTTGCAGCCTCCCTCAGCCCCAGCAGCCTGAGCTGCTGTGGGTGGGTGGTCCTATTGGACTCGCTCTTGCATGCCCTGATCTGCATGAGGGTGACAAGCACCATAGGGTCCATTGGAAAGAAAAACAATCTCATAGTTCAGCCATTTATTTTGGGAGATAGGGAAGAGTGGGCTGGAGGGGTGGGGGAGGGCAGGGCTCCGCTGAGCTGGGACAGGTGAACACTGAGGCAAAACACCTGCTCTGAAGGAGTGGGGATACGGGACTATAGATGTGAGGCCTGGTGGCTCCCACTTGGCCACCCGCCCACAGGATTGCGGCCTGGTTGCAGGGGTCAGGGCCACCCTCTGTGATCACACCTGGGCAGTGTCCTTTTTGAAGGGGAGGAAGGTCAAGTAGATGGGCTGCTCAGGCATGAGGATGAGGTTGAACTTGGTACCCACGTCTGTGAACTGTTTCAGTTGAATCCGGAAGTTCTCCAGCACCTGCAGAAGAGGGTGGGCTGGCTCAGGGAGGGTATGGCGGACCATCTCCCCAGACTGGGCTCAACTACTTCCTGTCCACCTCCTCGCAGAGCCCAAGGGCTGCAGCCCCAGTTCCTCATTTAAATCACTAGTCTCCTCTTGTTTCCTGGGTGTAGGCCTTGGCCTTAATTAGGCTGTAACACCCCTCCACCCCACCCCATGTCATGATGGCCCTGGAGATACCATTGGGTGACACATGCATGAATCAGCCCAGGAGAAGAAGAGCTGGGAACTAAGGAGATATGTGCTCCAGCCCTGCACCCTCTGGGCTCTGCACAGAGGTGCAAAGAGGCAGTTTGGTGACTTCACCAGGACCAGGGTATCTAGTGTGTTCCAGTGTCCCCAAACCCTACTTACATAGATGAGGAAGATAGTCATTTCCAGCTCTGCGATCCGCCGACCCAGACACTGTCGCACACCCCATCCAAAGCTCAGGTACCGGAAGTGGGTGGTATTCTTCTCCTTGTCCAGCCACCGGGATGGGTTGAACGTTATGGGGTTGTGGAAATAGCTGGGTTCCCGGCCCATGGCATAGTTGGCCACCTGCACCAGAGTCTGAGGACAAGGTGGCAAGAGGCCTCTGCAGGATACTAAGCTTTGCCAAGCTTCTGTGCTTGCTCCCAATCCCAGCCCTGCTCCCCAGCTGGCTGCCCAGGTACTCAGGTGCCCAGGTCAAGACATCAGCATGGTGCCCACTGTGTGACCTTGAGCCAGGTCCTGTGCCTTCCTGCCTCGTAGGAAAGGAGGGAGGCTGAAAACCACACTGGGATGCCAAGGGGTCCTCCTACCCCTTGTGAGTCCCGTGAGGGTCTGGGCAGATGGTGAGACCCACTTCCAACATCAACAACTTGGCAATGCCATTACCCACTGTCCCCACCCCCACCCCTGCCCTTCTTCCTTCAAACTCAGGCTGCTGCCACTCAGAGCCAGCCCCCCGGGGCCCAAAAGAAAGCAGCACAGAGCCTGCAGCCACCATCTGGCATAACTGCAGCCTTCTTCATCTGCACTCTGCTGCCTGTCTGGCAGAACCCGCAGCTTCAGCTGCTCCTACCTTGGCTGGAATCAAATAATCACGGAGAACCAAGTCACGTGAAAGATATCTCTGCACAGTTATGGAGATGGGGTGCAGCCTGGGGGAAGAAGACACCCAGAAACAGATGGCCCCACGGCTGGGGCCTAGGCTCGGCTCTACCTTGTCCTGCCCCTGTCAAGGCTCAGCTGCAGCCCCCAGGGGATCTGAGGAGGCTCACGTTCTCGTTCCCCCTCCACTTCCTAACTGTCTCTTCAGACCCCTCACCACCTAAGTCTGATTCCTGACAGCCCCTCCTTGGGCCCCTCCCTCAGGCCCTCCCTCAGGGAACCGGCAGGGAGGCTGGCTGTGGGGTTCACCTCAGGGTCTCCTTAATGCTGGCCTTCAACAGTGGCACCAGCTGCAGCATCTTGTTCATGTCCCCCTGGGCCTGGACCCGGGCAGCCTGCACCTCTGCCCGAAGCTTGGACTGCACGTTCAGGTTGCATGCCATCTCGTACAAGTGCCACTGCAGGGTCATGGACGTCTGGCAGGGAGAGAGGGGCATAGAGCCCAGCAGGGCCTGTGCCTTGGGCACTTTGAGGCTCCTGGGGGATTCTCCCCATCCAAGAACCTCCCCTTTCCTGACCTTCACCTCCATTTCCAAGATATCATGTGCAGAAGCAAAGCAGAATGTGAAAAGCAAACATCCAAGGAGGTGATCTCACTGTCCTTGTCCCTGTCCCCAGCCCTCACATCTCCAGTACCCATCAATCTCCCAGCTACATCCACATCTGACAGTGCCGTCTCCTCCTAGAGAACTCCTGGTGCCTTCAAAAGCCACTCCGGCCTCCAGGAGGGTCATCTCTCCCACAGTTGCCCTTTCTCCTGAACTTTCACAAGCAACAGCCAACTCCCAGCCAGACCACACCACCACCACCAAACCTCCGCAGAGCTTAGAGTGGGGCTCTGAGGTCCCAAGGCCGGACGGCAGATGGGACCTCTGTCTGGACTGTGCAGTGTGTGGGAATTCCAGAGAGCGGCTAAGGTCAACACAGCTCAGGGTTTATGACCAGTAGCCCTCAATCCCCACACTCCCACATTCCTCTCCCCCACCCCCCACTCCCAGGTTCCTCCCTGGTGACAGGAGGCCAGCACCTGGGGCCCCAGCTGGGAGCACCTCCCTCCTGGAGCTGGGGCACAGATGGTCAGCACACTGGCTTCCCAGGAGGCTTGGATACCTTTACATCCTCCCAAGAGTGGCAACAAGGAAAAACAGCCACATAGTTTCCGTTCTCAACTGTTGTTCTTGCTTGGCTCCCCAGCGCCTCCAGATGCCACAGGGAGGCCTGAACCCCTCCCAGTACCTGCCTACGGCTATCAGTGCTCCCGCATAGCATACACCGGGTGTCTGGCCACATAGGGCTGCACAGGGTGGGGTCAGAAATTTTCCCTGCCCTAGCTCACCTTCCTGGAATTCCCTCCCCACACAGGAAGCCAGCAGCCACTTCTTCAAAATACCAACTGCGTGAGTGGGTGTGTTTATCTCAGTACCTCCCAGGCCTGCTGCCTTGCAGGTGCTAGGAAGAGACACATTTAGTTAACCAAGTTACTAGCTATGCCACTGGCCAGTTATTTAATCTATCTGTGGCCTTGTTTCCTCATCTAAAAGAAAAGAGGATGACAGTCCCATATTTCACCGCGTCCTTGCAAAGCAGCAAATGTGTGAGTGAAAAACAAGTTCAAGGCCAGCCTAGGCTACATAGTGAGAGAGAGCCTCTCTCAAAGACAAAGAAAAAGAAAGGCCAGAGAGATAGTTCCATGATCTAAGTGTCTGCCTGGCAAGCGCAAGGTCCCAAGTTTGATCTCCAGTGCCACTAACACAACTTCCCAGGGAAACTGCCTCACCCAAAAGCCCTGCATGTTTTTGTTTTTGTTTAAAGAATTTTTTATCTTATTTATTTTTTTCTTGTTTCAGAACCTTTGTTTGTTTATTCACTCATTTTTATGGCTAGCTCAGCCCACCCCGAGGGCAGGGCTCGCGTAGCATGTGGTGCCGGGGATCGAACCGCGGTCCCTGAAGCCACCCAAGCTTTCCCAAGCAGGCGCTTTAGACCACTGAGCCATCCCACTGGGCCCCCCTGCATGTTTTTGAGTCTTTGTTTCCTTCTGGAATCTTCATGTCATATAAAACACATATAGATAGTCTTGATTTAGGATGTTTTAACTTAAGGATCTTCCCACTGCACACTAGTGCAGCTGCAATCCCCATTCGGGAGAGAGAGAACTTCTGAATGTCGTACTTTTACCTTTCTTGGAGGAGGTCAGAATCACCCTTCTTGCCATGTTGAGCAGCATGGTAACCAGGAGGGCACAGCGCCAGCCCTCCCTAGTGTAAATGGTCTAGAATCCGAGTTCCATTGACATGGGCTATGACCCATGTGGCTACTCAAAGAAAGCATACCGCGGTCACTTCCTTCACACAGGCACTGAAAAATCTGGCTGATCAGCCTCCAACATTGCCCAGTGGCTGCCCTCTGACCTCTCTTTCCTGAATCAGGGTCCAGGAAAAGGAAGCAGAGCCTACCTGGGCATGGCTTCCTTAAACATCAGGGCTTTAGGCAATGTACCCAGGCACAGGGAGGTCCGGGATGTGCCCACTGCCACTCACCGTGTCCACACCTCCTGCCAACATCTCGGTGATGTTGGCCTGAATGTTCTGGAAGGGCAGCTTGTTGCTGTCCAGGAGGCTATACAGGACGCCAGGGTATTTGTTCTGAAAGTCGCGTTTCTGTTTCAAGTCCCAGGAGAAGCTCTTGGTGTATGTGTCAGCTGTGGAGTAGGACAAAGGATGCAGGGGCATGAGGTCCTACAGTGTCAGGGAGGAAAGCCGTGGCCATTTCCGAGAGCAGGAGTGCCCTGTGGGCCGCCATTTTACCCAGCACTTAATCTCTACCAAACCCTTCATGTTATATAATTTTGACCACAACTTTGTGGGATATGTGATACCACCCTTGTTTTCCAGAGAAAGGAACCAAAGAGGATAGTAACTTGCCCAAAGTCATATGGGTATAAGGGGCAAAGGGGATCCTGACTTCAACCCTCTTAGTCACCCTTCTCCATCTGACCTTCCCCAGTCTCTACCACCAAAGAGTCTTGGCCTTCACCTTTATCAAAAATCACATCCCATGCAGCTGCGTGGTCCCTCCAGGTCTTGGTCCTGAAGAGCCGGAAGAGGGCTGGGGGCAGGTTGAGCATAGGCACGCTGGTGTGGAACATCTGGTAGATGGCGTTGATGAACTGCTGGGCCTTGACGTCCACCACCTCCTCCAGCATCCCCATCCGCTCCCCAAATATGACATTGGTGATGGCTGCAGGAGCAGGGGCACTGACACTGAGCAATCCCTCCTAACCCCAAAACCTCAGAGCCTCTGTACCCCCCTTGCCACCATACCCAGCACTCTCCACAAGCCCAGCTTCCTCTCGAGAAGAAACCGAGATACAAAGAGCAAGGTCATCTACACCTAGCAGAAAGTTGATCTTCGGCTACCACGCAGTGCCCATGAAGGGCACATAGGCGTCGAAGCGGAGGTACTCCTCGGTGGTGGGAGGGCTCCGATCCATCCTGCCTGACCTGGCTGGAAGAGAGACTGAATCTCTACCTGGCTACACCTAAGATGGCACAACCTCAAGTTTTTTCACCTCCCAGGTGAGAAATTTGAATGTTAGTTTTATAGCAAGCCTAGAACACCCTAAATCTCCTGCAGTGACCACATGATCTCCACCCAGCCATATGCAGAGGCCACTCCTCCTGCCCCAGCTGCCTGACCTCTTCTTCTTGCCTGGATAGCTCCTACATATACTTCAACACCATCCTCTCTCTTCCTAGATCTCGAAGGTGTTTACTTAGAAGAGGGAAACTTGCAGAATGAAGGGTTCAGCCATCCTCTGACTCTTGAGGGATGATGGCAAAGAGGACCCACCCTTTGAGAGTCACCCCCACCCCAGGATGCATGCCAGGTGCAAGGGACACCACTATGCCACGGGGAGCTGATGGTGGCAGATGTGTCCAGCAACTCAGCCCAGAAGGCAGGCCTGCCACTTCCACAGGGATCGTGCTAGGTCTCCAGCTAAGAGGATGAACTATGACCCCCTCACCCCAGACCCCTGCCAGCTGGTGCAAGACCCTTACACTCAAAGGCAAAGCGGAACAGGTCTTCACTGATGTCGCCTGAGAATTTCCCAGAGTTCTGCTGCTGGATGCGCCTGTGTAGGAGCCTGACAAAATCCTGCGACACCGGCTCCAGCAGAGGCACAAAGTTCCTGATGGACTCAGGGGCCATCACCTCCTGGTTCAGGACCACACGGTCTTTCTTCCAGGCTTCGGACTTCCTGAGAGAACATAGGCTCTTGGTCACAGATCCTTTGCTGGGAGTCGACAGGACTTTCCAGGGCTAAGCCCAAGCCCAAGGCCCTGGTATGGTGCAGTGCCTGCTCCCTGTGCTCTCCCTGGGGTAAGGAGACAAGGAATTCAGCTCCCACCTCCCCCAGCCTTTCCTCTTCCCAGGCCTTGAGCTTCGGCCTGGAGACCCATGGCACTCACTTGAACAGGACACCAAGAGGCCTCTGGTAGTACTGGTGGTAAGCCACCCAGGGCGGGATGAGGTAGCGCTCCGGGTGCGGCCCTTCACACTTAAAGAGCAGAGCTGCGTCCTCAGGGTCCACAATATAAACTGACTCCATATTCCCGAGCTTCTCCCTGGGAAACAGAGAGGGGCTGTAGACAGGGTCTGAGAGGACCCCAAGAGCTGTCCTGTGGGGCCACAGCATTCCAGGTATAGACCACAGCCTCCAGCGTTCCAAGAGAGAGGTGGGATGGAGGCAATGACACAGATGGGTGCTTTGCTAAGCCTCCTACGAGTGACAGCCTCCTGATCGTGACTGTCACCCTGGCCTCCCGCAGATGGTCTACTCTCCTATTCCATGCTGCCGTTCCTATGTCACTGTCCCCAGGCACCTCAGCTTCTCAGCACCCCATGGAGCTAGGGCGGTAGCAGGTAGCACATATGCATCCCCCTCCCCCACAAAGAAGGCACCCAGCAGTGACACTCCAGGCCACAATGTCCCTTCTAGGACTGTTGTGGGAGTAGTCACTCTCCCCAGGAGTCCTGCAGGGCCCTTCACCTCTGTTGAACTAAAGCAGCAATAAAAACCTCAGGCTTGAGGAGCAACTGGAGGAGCCCTGACTCACACAGGGTCTGCCGTGTGAAGGGAGTGGCATGCTGTCATCTCACAGCCCAAGGAAGAGGCCACGGGGAAGGCAGACCAAGCCACCAGCCCCTGACTTCCAGCTCCAGAACTATAAGGCAGTGTACTTCTATGTAAGCAAAGGAGAAAGCAGGAGGGAAAGTAGAGAGCGGGAGAGGAAAGCAAGAAAAGGGGGAAAAAAAGTCTGCTTCATTTTTGCAACTGATTTTTTGCTATAAAGAAGGTTAAAGGCAAAATATTAAGAAAACAGACCCATCCGGGTCCAAGTGTGCTCTCTTTCTCCTCTCTGCTTCCTTCGCCTTCCCCTCCCCACTTCAGACTGCTGCTTTCGCCACAGAGGCACAAGCTTTGGCCTTCACTTGCTTGTGCCCTCTCGAAAATTCTGTTTCTCCAGCCCCCAACCCAGGCTTCAAGGCCTTGGGTTACTATCTGTACCATCAGCTTCACTTCTGGGAACCTGGCCCAAGGCAAAAGGGTCTGACCTCAGCCACAGGCCTTCGATAAGAGAGCCAGCCCAGCAGGAAGAGAAGAGAAGAGGCCCAGCCAGGCTCAGTTCTGCTTAGGAATTCCCTTGAACCCCTGGTTCATCCACACACTCAGCTGCTGTGGCACTGAAATAATACTCACGTAACTATAACTAATAGAAACACAAGCCAGGCATGATGATGCATGCCTGTAGTCCCAGCACTCTGGGAGGCTGAGGCAGGAAGATACCAAGTCTCAATCCAGCCTGGGCAAATTTAGTGACATAGCAAAATTCTCTCTGCAAACAAGATATAAAAAGAGCTGGGGATGTAGCTCAGTGTGACGGTCCTAGGTACAATCTGTAGTAGTGAAAGAAAAAAAAATCACAAAAGAAAAAAAGAACAGAAACAGCCTTTATGGTGTGGAGAGAGCCTTGCAAGTTTTATTCTGAATTACTTGTGTGTTGTATTCAGGAGCTAGTTATCTTCACCTATAAATGATAGCCCAAGTTCCAGCCCTGGCTTAGCCCTGGTTTACACTGATTGACCTGGCGAATAGAAACTAACCCTAGCCTAACCCTATCTAACTCTAACGTGGAACCTACATTCCCTAGTATAAAAGGAGGATGATAACCCCAGACTCAAGGACAGGGCAAAAACTCAGAGAAAAGTGGTTCTGAAAATAGAGACAATTAATCCAGTGACGTGTCTTACTTGGAGTGGGAAATGGAAAGCACAAAAGGGCAGAAAGCAGGGACACTGGGGACATAGGACCAGAAATGCAGAAGGAACCGCTGCTCCTAACCCAGCTGTGAAGACTGAAGCTCTCTTGCCTCCAAGCAACTGTGAAAGAAGAAGAAGAAGAAACAGTCTGGACATCAACAGGCATCACAGGACAGGACCCAGGACAGACACAGGAGCAGGGAGGACCCATCCTTGTCCGCCAGCAATGGAGAGACGAGGGATGTGCAGCCCACAGCAGGCTGTGCAGCCCCATCCGACTTCCTCCACCCTCCCCCAGGCTCACCTGTAAATGGGGCCATACTTCTGGAAATTCTGAACGTGGTGATGGTGGATGTGGTAAGTGCCCTTCTCCCTCCAGAAATGGTACAGGTTTAGCCAGCCATTGTCACCTGGAGAAGGGATCTCATGGAAGGGACGAGGACTGTGGGTAGAGGTACCAGCCATACCTCTAGTGAACATCTTGTGATGATTTGCCAGGCCTTGCTCACTGGTTCCCAGGAAGACCTGGCAGCCTTTGACCAGCACCAAATGCCGGGAAAGTCCTTTAGCCAGCATGCTGTGCCCACTGCCACCAACACAGGCTCTACAGAATAGACCCTGCCAACAGGCAAGTGGCCTGACCCTTGGCCAAGCTTATAACCACTGGCTCAAGGCTGAGGGGGAAGTGAGCCCTTGCTCCTCCTCCCCCTGAGCTCACAGCCCCTCCCAGACCAGGCCTGACGTCCAGCCTCAAATCTCTGCAAGCAGAGACAGGGAGACACTTAGTCTCTGGCCTCAGGTCCAGCCCAAACAGGTCCAGACATGCTTTGTTGTCGACCTGTGCTGAGACCTCCCACTATCCCTGGCAGAGGCATCTAGGCACTGGCAGACATCCTTCAAGATGGGACAGCCTGGGGCCTGGCAGGATGGCTCAGTGGTCTAAAGTTCCTACTTAGGAAAGCTTGGGTGGCTGGCTGCAGGGACTACAGTTCGATCCCCAGCACCACATGCTGCACCAGCCCTGCCCTCAGAGCAGGCTGAGCAGGCCATGAAAATAAATAAACTAGCAAATGAAAGTTCTGAAACAAGAAAATAAATAAATAAATAAATAAATAAATAAAATTCTAAAAAAAAAGATGGGACAGCCTGGACTTGGGGGTCAGCAGGGGCTCAAGAGAGAGTCACAGCCAGTTTGCCAACTTTCCTCTGACACCTTCTTTGCGGCCCTGCTATGTACATATGTGTGATTATAAATTGTTTTTGCATAGTTCTTTGACTTTAAAAGTTTTTTTCTGCTTGCCAAACAAGAAATATTCTATATTCTCTGAAAATCTGATGACTGGCAAGTATTGCTATTATTATTATTATTATTATTATTATTATTATTATTATTAATTACTATTATTATTATTATTGTTGGTTTTTTGAGACAGGGTCTCCCTGTGTAGTTCAACCTGGCCTTGAAGTCACCATGTACCCAACACAAGGCTATTTTCCTGCCTCAGCCTCCCAAGTGCTGTGATTACAGGTGTGCACCACCACAACAACCTGCCATTTTAAAAATTACAGTCCTATTTGTCTATTGTGGGATAGCAAGGAAAAGGGCAGACAAAACTAAGACCTTTTGAGAGTTCTCTGTGTTGAGTATAAGAAGTCAGGCGCCACTGGGTTCGGTGTTCAGGCACCACTGGGTTCGGTGTTCACTTCAAGGAGTGTCAAGATTAAACATTTGGGTTTTGGAGTGGTTGTCCCATGGAGTGATGATCAAAACAGGCACGTGAGCCAGGGAGATGGCTCAGTAGAATAAGTGCTTGCCTGGCAAGCACAGGGTCCTGAATCCAATCCCTGGTACCACAAAAAAAAAAAAAAATGCCGGGCGTGGTGGCTCACACCTGTAATCCCAGCACTCGGGAGGCTGAGGCAGGAGGATTGGCGTGAGTTCGAGACCAGCCTGGGCTACAAAAGTGAGCTCAAGGCCAGCCTCAACTGCATAGCAAGACCCTGTCTCAAAAAGACAAAAAAAAAAAAAAAAAAAAAAAAAAGAGGCACAAGAAAATTTCTGGAATTCTGGGAATGTCCTTGCTTCAGAGTATATCAAAACCTACTAAACTACATATTTGTGGTTTTTTTCTTTACTTCATAGAAAAAAAAAAATGCATCTTTTTCTATCAGATTATTTTCCCAAGAAAACACAGATTCCTCAAGGAGAGAGATGGGCCTAAAAGAAGCTTTGGGGCTGCCACGTCTCCTGGGTTGTGGGAAGGAGGGTGTCCCTCAGCTTAAGCACATGGTGGCTACCACCAGACAGAGGGTGATGACACCCACCTCAGCATGGCACAGAGAATTCGGAGGTGGGTATGGGGTCTGGTGGCCCTGGGAGGCACTGTGGGTCACTTGCACCTGGCGTGGAAGGGGCAGCCATTCGCTCAGTGGGGTTCAGCTGTGTCAAGGGCCCTGCCAACGTAAACAGCCCTCCTGAAGCCTGGATAATTTATTGAGGACCTATCTCAAAATTAAATTAAAAAAAATTAATGCTGGGGTACAGCTCAGTGGTAGAGGGCTTGTTAGCATATTAATACCAACCACTGGGGAAAGTAGCACTTATATCAGTCTGGGTTCAACCAAAGAAACAGAAGAGCAGAAAATATGTATTAAGAGACTAATTTAAAAAAAAAAAAAAGAGACTAATTTTACCCTTACTAGCAGATTCTCGGGGAACTGTGGCAAGAGGTTTAAAAGTTTAAGGTCAAACTGAACAATTTAGCCAGACCCTGCCTAAAAGCAAACAATAAAAAATGCTAAAGATGTGTTCAAGCCCAGTACAGGGAAAGACTTGCACAACTGTGGGCTGACCAAGCAAGTTCCTGGGCAGCATCAGGAGGCTACTTTGAACCTCACACGGACAGCTGAGGGTGCACTCCCTCATTCAGTCAGATGATTATAGATTTTAATCATGTCTACCTAAGCCAAGCATGCTGATACACACCTGTGATCCCAGCAGTTGGGAGGCGGAGACAGGAGGATCCATGCAAGTTATTATTATTATTTTTTTTTTTTTTTTTTTTGCCTTTTTGAGGCAGGGTCTCACTATGCAGTTGAGGCTGGCCTTGAGCTCACTTTTGTAGCCCAGGCTGGTCTTGAACTCGCGCCGATCCTCCTGGCTCAGCCTCCCGAGTGCTGGGATTACAGGCGTGCACCACCATACC